>JAQFYC010006122.1:0-12811 GCA_034694165.1 Tomocerus mixtus | reverse complement strand
TCACGACACGAGGTTTTGACTTGAGCAAACAATGCAATAAGCTGTTATATAAAACCTTCACATAGTGGCTTACATGAGGTATCGCTATCGCTCTCCTTATGCGTTATACTAATCAGAATCCATAAACTTGACTTAATTCCTTTATACTGGAATCCTTATACTCAGAATGCACTGCATATTACAAATATTTAAGCTTTATTTTAAAATAGTACCTTTATCTGTACAGACAATAATTATGGTAGACATTACAAGTATATGATATGCTACACGGCTTAATTATTCCAGTCTTCTGTTTTACCTTGTAGAGAAACGACATAATATTTTTAAAAACTCGACATGGATTCCGAAAAGCTTAACGAAGAACTGGCTGTGTTAGATATCAGCAAAGAATTTTTAGAGAGACTTTTAGGAAAGCAATTAGAATCGTTCGCAATAGAAGCCGGAAGCAATCCTGGGGACAATTATTTGAGTATAATGCATGCGGTAAAGATCAACATCAAAAATGAAGAGAATCCTCTGCACATCCTCATAAAATGTGTTCCAAATCACCCAACTCGACGGGAATTCATCGAAGAATCGGATGTTTTTAGAAAAGAGTTCTTTATCTACGATTACTGGATTCCTAAATTGGAAAAAATGCAGGAGGAAATCGGAGTTACTCCAAAATTAAAACTCCCATTTCCCCCATATTTGGGTGGCCATGTAACAAACCCCGTAACTCCTAATGGAGCCGTAAATAATAACGACACAAGTAAGATCTAAAATTGAATATTTTTATACATGTTGATGCTGTATTATACTATATTTTTGGTTTGTGGGAAAAATACGAAATCGTATTTAAAATATAGTATATTTGGATCAGTAAATATTTTTGCTGGAGTGAGATAAACATACTATTTCGCAACAATTTGTCACGAAATAAATAAGCAAAATATATTAAACGGGAAATATTAATAATATTTTGTGCCTTTTATGAACGAATAAACATCGAAAAAATAAAAATATTTCGCGAAATGTTTTTTGTGATTGAGATAATACCAAATTATAAAGTTCTCAAAATATATCTAGAATAATTAAGAGAAAAAATTATTGAGTGAAATATTTTTTCTAATAAACCAAATGATAATCAAATAAAGTTATTCTTTATTAATTGGAAATGAATAGCATAAATGAAAGTATAAATATGCATTCCACTTTTCGAAAATGACCAAAATGAATTATCTACATGGATTCCTAAAATGATTTCATTTCAACTCTTTATCAATTCTCAAGCAAGGACTTTTCCATGAAAAATGCACACATGTGTAGTCAATCGGATTGACTTTTGAATGGATTGACTCAATCCATTCAAAAGTACATAAATAATAACTACATGCGTTACTGTTTGGGAAGAAATTTTTTTTGATAATAAAATATATTGTTAGCATTTTTATTTATTTGCTTTTCTTATCCATGCAGAACTGGCGAAGTCAAATATTGACGGAGTACAAGAAATCGAGCACAATTACATTGTCATGATGGATATGCGGAAATTGGAAGGTGGTTTTAGAATGGCTGACAGAATGGAAGGTGCTGACTACGATCATTGTAAGCTTGTTGTCGATGAGCTGGCAAAAATACATGCGTTTACTTGGGCTTACAAACAAAGAAATGGAGTGGCAAAATTGACCTCCTTATATCCCAGTATGATTGATACCATGTTAACTGGGGAAAATGCTGAGCAGTTTCGTCCATTAATGCAGCAGGTTTTAAAAACTGCATTGGATTCAATTGAGAAAGGGCTCGGAAGCGATTCGCCAGCATACATTGGCGCATCTAGATTAAGAACAGTGGATATTCCAGACGAGATTTGTTCCTTAATTCGAATGGAGGGGGCTGATGAAGCTGGGATTGAGGCTAAGCTGAGGATTAAACCCGAATATGATCCCAATTATAATACAGGTTGGTACATCATAGCTACTACTGATTTTTACGTATCGGCATCGGAGTGTACCTGTTTGATTAAAGGTGGTCGGAAAATTATCCTGAAATGTTTACATTTTACCAATTTCGCAAATGAAATCATAAAAATCAGTAATGTAAAATGTAATTTGCGTAATCGACATATTACCATTTGCCGAATAACCCATTTTCATTGGCCGTTTTGCAATGGTTTATTATGTTGTATTTAGCAAATTCGGAATGGAATGACCTTTTTATGCATTTTTTTTATTATTTTAATTTTATCAGAGCCTTGGCTATTGGGATGCCACGGGGATTGCTGGTTGAATAACATGCTATTCAAATATGACGAAAAAACGGGAAAACCCAAAAAGGTTATCCTCGTCGACTTGCAACTTTACCGGGAGGGTTGTCCTACTTCCGATTTAGTTTATTTCTTCTACTCCAGTACAACTTCTAAAACCCGACGAAATCACGAAGAGTCTCTGATGAAATTGTACCACGATAAATTCCTGGAATATTGCTCAGCTCTTCAATGTGAACCCTTGCCGGGTTTCAGTTTGAGCAGCTTGAAGCGTCGTTATCATCGCTCAAAGATCGTGGGTTTTCCATGGTCACTACCCCTTCTTACATTTGTTCTAAAGGAGCCCGAAAAGGTTGTAAATTTGGATTCGATTGATAAAAATCAGAATATGTCAGACTTGTTTTCCAATGTAACGGAAGGATCTGGTGAAAATTCCGTCCTTACTACCCGACTTTGTGAAATGGCTCAAGAATTATATGAAGCGGGTGTTTTATGAGAACTTACAGTTAGTATAAATAAATTCCAATTTATGTACATTCAGCACTTCTTCGTAGCGAACAATAATAAAACCACTTTATTGAGATTTGCATACCAAACTTACCTAGTACTTATGTAATTACTTATACCTAATTATAATAAGCTTATTTCTAATATCATGGGACACATATATATATATTTATATATATGTCGTAGGCACAGAGTAGAGTACCGTCAAACACGGGGCATTTCTTTATATATTTTTCAGAAAACTAGCAAAATTATCAATATACAATTTTATGCTGATTAGTCATTAGATAGAGCGCCATGTTCTCTCGAGTCTTGGATGAAACAATAGGCTTCTATGCTAAAATTAGAAATATTTGTAAAAATAACTCGTTAAATTCGACTTAAAGAGCACAAAATTCGTTATCAAATCAGTAGAAACATGCATATTGATAAATTTCGACGGGTTTCCTGCAAAAATTGAAAGAAAGCGCAAAGGGAACCGTGATACTATGTTCCTACGACATATAGATTGCATTTTATGGGCAGCTAAAGGTATTAAATGATGATAAGCCACACCACACCACAAGTAATTTTCTATTGTATTTTAGTATTGTTTATCTCTGGCATTACATCACAATTATAAAACTCCTTGTTTACACAACTCTCGGGCAAGGTCACTAAATCTACTTTGCATAACATTTAAATCCTCTTCAGCTCGTTTGGCAAATGTTAAAAAGTCTGAGAAATTCCCATTGGCATCAGCTGCCGTCTCGTTTTGTTGCGAATTTGTGAGGAAGAGACAAGGGAGAACTAAAACTGCTGACAGAAGGCCAAATACCTTTGCCCTGTGAAATCTACGCTGCAGCGTTCGGGTGTTAAAACCAGGATACGGCTCTTTTTTCAACAAACTACACAAATGGATAAATCTGTCGTGATAAAGCTGGAGGAGGTCATTCAAATGATTCTCTCGAGTCTCATAGTCTGTACTCGTGTAGATAAAATAGGCCAAGTCAATAGTTGGGCAGCATTCTCTATAAGATTGAAAGTCTAATAGGGCAACTTCATTAGCTTCGCTTGTAGTCCCTTTGTAGCGGAAGAGTAAATTGCTTTGCTTCAAATCTCCGTGACTTCCTACAGCCCATGGCTCTATTTTATGCAATTCCAAACACATTTTCCATTTCATTAACAACTTACGAGGTAGAACCATTTGCATTTCTATTGTATCTCTATTTATACAATAGTACTACTGAATCAAGTGCATTTTTAAAGCTGTCAAAATCACAGACGCCGGAACGAAGAAGGCAGGGTGGGCACTAAATATAAATGTCCACCTTTCTTGGCACGACATATTTCAAAAATTGTGATATGATTTCAAAAACTTGCAAAATTGGCACGATAGGGGTGTTTATAAGAAACAAAATCATCGAAAACGACTAAAGAATTTTGAACTTTGATTTCTTTTTTGTCAAAAATAAGAGACTCTAAAATTGCTCCAAAATTTATTCAGTTTTACATAATATGTTGCTTGAATTTCTCACACTGCGCTCTATCTATTATTATTTAATTTTGTAAGCTTTGAGACTCAAAAAATGGCTACTAAAAAGCGTAAAACTACGCGTACTGATTTTAAAAAGTTCCTATTATAAAACTGCAAATCCGGCACACGTGCCCACCCAGTTTGTAATAGTTCCGGAGTCCCTTTACAAAATCGAATATATAAATAAACTTACCTTCTAAAAACTCTTCTGGCTTCGCAGGTGCTTCTGCTAAAAATTCATTTTCCATTTCGCTTTCATTTAATCCTTTGTTATTCACGTACTTAATGAATACATTTGCAAAATCCCTTCTAAATCCGCGAATCTTTTTCATTTCATCAGAATCATTTCCCAACGATTTTTCGACTAAACTCTCGAAAATATCGAAATTCGTTGTTAAGAGTTCTTGAAGGTCATCTTTGTTATTTTCAGAGAAAAACGTTTCCTCTATCATAGGATGCATCACTTGAAGAGATTTGATTGCCTTAGATTTCCTGTAGACCCAACTTAAAGCGTGGAGTTTGGCAATCTCACACACGACTAATTTGCAGTGGTTGTAATCCAGGCCGGTATACAAACTTGGACGCTTAAACCCTCTTGTCATCTTGAGATTCGTTAGGGCCATGAAAGTCGCCAGGGAATCGTTACTTACTAATGTGTTCAAAATTATTTTACACATTATTACATAAATAGTGCCTAACAGTTTATGATCCTATATTCTAATTTTCTAATTAAAATGCTACTTCTTATTTTCTAATTATTTAAGATTTAAAATTATAATCTGTTTAAATAGGTTGCCTAATAGAAATAAAGTGAGATATTGAATCAAATCTTACCATCAGAAATTACACCAGCAAGAAGCTGAGGTGTAGTTAACCTCAGAGCAATTTTATCTTCATTGTTATCACAATTATTTTGAAGTCTCTTCAATTCTGGTAAAATTGTATCATAGAAAAAAATTTCTTTGGGGAAAACTTTCAGTTTCCTCAACCACTGTTGTTTAATAGCACATGAGGGAAAAGGCTTAATATACAAATGCATAGGCTTCTTCCCATTTTCAAATTCCACTTTCACAAGCAGAACCTCCGTGGCCAAACAAATTCCAGGTTCTTGACATTCTTTCACCGAAAAATGTGTTATTTTGTCCCAAACAGGAAGAAAACTTTCTAGAAATTGTAAATTGATCTGTTCTCCTTCCATTTTAGAATACTATAACTCAGTAGCTCTTTCTAGAGATATAATGTATGTATTATTTTAAACGCTTAAATGATAATTGTGATAATCTTAGATCTTTGTAGGATCGTAATGTGTCAAGAAAAACATGTGGTTCCCATTCCACGCACAGTAGTAAACTGACAATGAGAAATGCCAACTTAAGTGTTTTTGTTGTTCAGTGAAGCCGAAGTGGTGGCCAAAGCCAAAACTTATTATTTTGATAGTCGAGAATAACTATACCACCTAAGTTCTTGGTATGTAGAGCATATACAAGTCAAGTAGCAATTATATTAGTTTGCGAATCCCGAAAATTCTAAGTTAGTTTGTGATGATGGTGACGATTAGCACATAAATAGGATTTAGATGAGTACCCTTGAGTCAAGTGTAATCAAATATCTATCTATTCTTAGAGAAATAGGAAATCAAGGGGACTTTTGGAGTTTTGCCATTATTAAGAACTCTTAGTTCTCGGTTTTATGTAGGTGTGTATGGTGTGCGGTAATGCTAACAAGTAATATCTTCATATAATACATGCTAAATAGCTAGAAATACATTACTGGGTATGCATTCCTTCGGTATATAATTGTAATAAGTATAAAAGTAGATTCTATGAATCTACAGTTCACTGCAGAGATGAAGAAATAATATATACCGTAAAATTCGGCAAAGGTTTACGGGGAATTGCCTTATGTGTAAATTCCTCCGAAATTCCGAATAGTAAATGTAGAATGGTGAGATTTTTTATTTTGATCGTCACATTGCAGTGTGAAATATTTCTCCGACAAGGGCGGACCCAGAGGGGGGGCTCTGGGGTACGGAGCACCCCCCGAAATTTTTGGCGTACACTAGATATTATGGGCAAAAATGACAAAAATGAAGAAACAATGGCAAAAATTTTCGCGCTGGGCGCGGTTTTGTTAAATTTGTATGTTACAAGTCCATAATTCGCTTAAAACGGCAAAAATTTAACGCACCTCGCTGTAATTTGGAGGTAAAATTAGCACCCTATTGTAAAATTGGGCAAAAATGAACAAAAAATGGCAAAAAATTTCGCGCTGCGCGCGATTTTTTAACGTTTTTGAACCACATATTTCGAGCCCCTCTCGAAATATTTTCCTGCGTTCGCCCTTGTTCTCCGATTGACTTTTTAAATTCCTAAGTTGAATATTAGGGGTTTTTAAAGGAGTAATATTGCGTTTCGTTCAATTTTTAATCAGCTTAATGTTTAATTAATCAAAAAAGTCATAAAACACTAATTAATCAAGTGTTTTATAACTTTTTTAGTTTAGTTTTCAAATAATCAATTATTTTCCTTTGGCAAGTTTCGATCCTTTCTCTGTTTTAGTCCAATAATGGAGGAATAAACATAAAGAATACATGGTGAAATATAAAGATTGTTTTGGGGCATCTACAATTTAATTCTTAAAGAACAATTCTGTCGGAAACCTTTAAATATCCCATAGAGGGGAAATAATTTTTAAAATGCAGAGCTAAATGAAATTTACGGTAACACTGAGTGCGTTTCATGGTGGCATCGTTTCATTTCATACTACGATCTACGCTTATGACAAAATAAGGTGATGCCAAGCCAGGAAACTGACATTCTCATTCCATTAATTCACAATGATTACTCATCCTAAAGTTATGCAATACTTTTTCTTCAAAGCAAAGCTACTCATCCTTCTCATCACGGTAGTACAACATTGCTCCCACTTACCTTAAATACCTTACCTTCCTATTACTACTAGGAAATGAAAGAAATTCTTTCAATCTTCGCCACATTTCTCTTCTCAAGTTAACTATATAAATGATTCTGTTATTTTGTTATGCTTTATTATGTTCCTACTCATTAGTACAATAATTTATCCATTAAGCTTCTAAATGAATAATTGCGGTCTACAAAGTTGCATTTAATTAACAAAATATTCTGTGTTTATTTTTAAAGTGTGTTATTGCTATTATATAGCATTACATAATATTATTTTGTTTGTTGTGGGTTCATGTTCATGTTAAGTTTGGGTTTTGGTAGGTCGATAGAATTTCAAACACTTACATAAGTTAAATAAGTAATTCCATTCTAAATTCTAAGTTGGTATTTGAATTTGGGTATTATTAATGAATAATGAATGAGGATAGGGGTTTAAAGAACGGAAAAACTATAGTATGATACAACAGTAATGTGTACTTGAAATACCAAGGCAAAAAGGTCAGAAGTGCGCTTTTGCATTTTTAGTAAACAGTAAAAGTTGGTGGGTACGTAAATAATATAACTCCTAGCCAAAACACATTGCAAAGTATTCGGATCTCTTTGGGATTATATCATACTTGAAATTTGGAGTTTGGAGAACAAACATAATTTACATACCTATGCAACTCAAATTCCTTACCTTACAATATATATATCGTAGAACGCATATTTTGCTTAATAATTCTATGTAGTTAGTTTATAACAGTAACATTATAACAATAAGCAGTAATATATATTGCACTTGAATAGTTTTTCTATTCCTGAATGTATGTACATAAACCATTTAACGATAAGTGCACATGGTAATTACAGAATACTTACTAAATAAGCAAATAATACATTTACATGGTTTTAACATTTAAGTTAATTAAGGTGTTTAGTATATTTATTTTAAGTAAGGTACCTCATACAATACAAAGTAGTGTACAATTTACTTGGCTTGGCTGTCTCATAGTGTAACATCATTTTTAGTTATATAAGTCAAGTCTTATTGCAGTTTTGTATTATTTAATGTACGTGTGTAGATATAATTTTTTCAGCATAATAGTATCATTTATGTACGCTTACATTGTTACATTAACATAATACATTTTACCTAAGTTTTTGTATAGTTAGGCTATTATAGTTTTGCATTTTAATTTTAGTTTGTATTTAAGCGTTAGCTTTACGATTTACAGTACAAACACGCTTACAAATTTCTCATACAGTCCACAAAGGCATAAAACCAATTTATTTTGCATTTAGTGGAGTAACATGCATTCATTTAAAAGAAATGTGAATTTAATTTAACAAAAATACATTAAAGGAAAAATAGATTAGGTGCAGTTATTTAGTTTAAGGAGAAATTGCAAGTAATTATATTTTAAACTAATTTCTTGTAGTACCAAATAAATAAAGTAACAAATGAGATTTCCAATCTACTACAGTTAACAACATTTTGAAATAATTTTGAGTGTCCCAGCACCGCTCTCACATCTTTCTTTGGCTTATTTTATCATGCTCTCTCTCACCGGTAATTAAGGATACTCGTTTTTATCTTTAAAATATAATTGAATATTACATTTAAGGTACCTCTTCCATTTCACTAATTACAAACCCCGTAAACTACTTACCTATACATACATTGTATTGTAATTAATACAACTCATTGTATTTAGAATATAGACAGAGGATATAGAATTAGTAGTCAACAGAAAGAAATTATTATACGTATTATTATGTATACATACAAGGACACAGCATTAAAGAATCATTAACTGAATTGAATCTCGTTTGTAAACGTGCATTTAATAATTAACTCTTAAATACTAATATTAATTTCGTTATTTATTCGAAAATAACAAGACTAGAACTGATCAGTGCCCGCCAAACTAAACTCCATTACTTAAGTATACATTTAACTAAATATTTACAACAAAATTGCTCGTCAAACCCATATTATGATAATTAGTGCAGGATAATAGTAACAGAGTGAATTATTATGTGGGTAAAATACATGCAATAACATAAATATCGATAAGTAGGTATAATAATGGGTACAATAACCGCATAATTTAAGAATTATCAATTAACATAATGGGTTACCATTTTAATTTCGAATTGTAATAATTTCACCATTCACAAAAATAGTCTCGGCTAATTTTAATCCATTCTTCGTAAAACTGTAACAGATTCTTTCTCGATCTCAATATTTTTTGTGTATTAAATATTAAAGCTCCTTCCTGTAATGTAATTATTTAATTTCTGTCTCCTATTACTATTACTTCATATTTCTCTGACCTGGATTTGACTTGACTTTTTTTCTTGAGTTGACTCATCTCTGTTCCGTCCCCAGATTAAATGAACCGAATCTCCAACTCAGTTGTATTGTAGTATACACAGTACACTATCAACAATCAAAATGAGCTGATAATTCCGTTAAATTTTAATATTTATGTATAAGCAACTAAAATATTCCGGCTACGTGAGAAGAATTTGCATTGCGACTATAAAGGAAAATAGAAGACTTCCTCCTGCTTTTCCATGTGAACATCCGTTGGCTGTAAAGGAAACAGAAAATAAACAATTGAAATTAATCATGGAGATTCTCCAGCTGGAAAGACTGTGCTGTATATTTGCCGTGCAGAGCAGTGGTGCAGAAAAGTATACTAAATCAGTGTCATTCTAAAATCTATAACTCTAAAACTTATATAATACTAAATGCAAATGCATACAAAGAAGCTGTGAATGTTCTAATTAGAGCAAAATGAGTAATTGTACAAAAATTAAATGCTTTGTTCAGCATAAATGCCTTAATTGGTATATTGAATATATACAATCAAAATTAAATACACAAAATAGGCGTGTACTATTAAAGGTGCCTGGTTCATTATAATGCAATTTCTTTCCAAGTTTTAGAATACATTAATTAGTTTGCAGGTGCGTTTTTATTGAAAATAATTAACGTGCCAATATTAAAGGTCAATATTATTCAAAAATGTATAGCACTGTAAAGCAAGTATAAGATTTCAGTTCATTCCTCGTATAAGGATTCAGATTTAAAGGAATTTAATATTTTGGAATAGGAAATTGTAATTGTGATAAGGAATTCCCCTATACGGAAGTAGAAGTAGTGGGGTCCCAAGAATCCTTATACGATGTTTGAACTGAATTATTAATAATCCTGAGTTTTTTTCAAAAAAGAAGCCAACAAAACTGTCTCGCATAGACTTATAATACAAAAATAGCAAGTAAAAAATAATTTATAGCATAATCCAATAATACAATGCGTTGCTTGCTGAATTACATTACATAATGCGAATAAAAGTGTGTGCAATGCATAACATGCTTAACTACATAACATAACTACTGTGGTATAATATACTGTACAGTACATGCTGCCATATAAATCCGGCACTAGGTTGTACCTCCAAGAAATATTTGGAAAAGATTTCGGGTAATATTTTACTTTATGGCATTATTAATGGAATATTGCGGTGTATAATGGTTTTCTACGGTTTCCTTACGTTCCTGTTGTTGTACAGCATTCTTAAATATGTTTTTACGATGCTTATTATATAGACCTTTGACTAGTTCACAGGTTTTAAATATATTTCCTTAATAGAATATTGAGCTAGTAAATTTTATGAGGATTTCTTCATAACTGCTACCTAATGTACATAAAATATAAGTGTATAATCTTATACACACATTGGTATCTATGTAAAATTCGTCTATTTATTAGCAAACTATACATTTGCTTAGCAATTGCCCCTTACTTTACTATTTGAACAGATTGCCTAACCATAAAACACTGTGTTATGAGTTTATAAAGTTCTAATCACTTATGCTGGCTATAATATACGTAATAACTCGTAACCGTAGTTAATAGAAAATATTTTCGGAAATAAATAGGGGTTTATGATTCGTGTTCCGTGTTCTGTGTTGTGTAGTAGGTACAGTTTACATACATTACAGATAAAGCATTATTTAGAGCAAACCTTGAGTCGTACCATTATTTTCATTACCATCTTCGTCCCCTTCTGGTGCTAGTGGTCCTGTTAGAGCATAAACCAAATCCCAATTAGCCTCAACAACACGACAACATGTTGCAAGGATATAACAATTAAGACAATCATTCCCTAGCACATGAAATGAAGTTATTTATTTTTGTAGTGTTAAACAGAACAGCCCTACACAAAACATGCAAACAACCACGTTCGCGTTCCTTTAACATTTAAGCATCATTATAAATACGTTTTAGAAAGTTTTATAGTGATTAAACATTTTTTAAATTAGTTAGTCTGCTTTTTAATTAGGCGGCTAGTCAAATGCCGAGAACTACAATAATGCCTATTTGGTTTTCATTCAGAAATAATGTAATGTATCATTGAAATAATTTGTAACGGTTGGATAATTAAAATTAATTCTAAAGGAGAATCGTTTTCTTTTTATGAATTTTAAGAATACTGAAACAATGGACATGAATTCAATATTGCAAAGAAAAATTCGTTGTAAATTCCTAAAACCCTGTAGCTTACTAATTCATTCATCTTATTCAAAATTCAAACACAAGATGCAAATAACTATTCTAACATTTATTATATGGTTGGGAAAGCATTTTATAGAATACTTCGTCCGCGTGTCTGTCCCTGGACAGTATAGCTTTTCACAGAGTTGACTGATTCCAGTGAGATTTGGTACTACAGACACAACCTATATGGCTTAGGAGCCAAGTTCAGTTCGTTAATGGGCCAAATCGGGCACACCCCCTCGGAATTGTAACCATGTCCATCAAATTTTTAAGTAGCAACATATTATGACAAGTTGCGAATCATCTGATGGTGTCAGGAATACAACTATGAATCTCAATTTACCGGATCTGGGGTAAATTATTTACCCCAGATCCGGAGCATGTGTAATTACTAATGAGAAATCAAAATTTGCTTATACACTATTGACATCAGTAAATCTAACTAATTAAATTTTTTTCAACTCAAAAACTTTTGGTTACACTTGTACATTCATTTTGCAATGGTTTATTTTCTCATGCTTATGATTTTTAATACAGGTAATAAAGATATGGTAATTTACTTCGAATTTTTGTAAGAAAAGAATGAGAAATTCCTTTGATTTAAATTAAACCTTTTGTATTGGCCATACCATACCATACGATACCACGAAGACTTAATCTTTCAAAGGTTTTAATAATTTATACGGACTCTCTTTACCTTAACCCTTCTCCCTAAGTATGCGCTCTATCTGCTAATTTATAATTGTACTATGGGAAAGGAATTCTTTCAATTGAATTGAATTTCAAAAATGAAAAATGCACACATCAGCAATCACACAAACCGTAACCCAATAAATAAATATAAATGTATAATACAAAATTCTATGTATTCTATTTACAATAGGAAATTCTTCCCGTCATTACAGTACATTCCCATCCTTTATATTATTTTTCATCTTTAGTATTTGCCTCCGCACTCTAGTAAACAACTCACCAGGCATCTCATTCGATTCGAATATAATTTATTGCCATGTATTCATCCAATTTAAGAATAAGTTCAGACAATACGTTTTTTGCCTTCTCTGGCTTGT
>JAQFYC010006121.1:0-12811 GCA_034694165.1 Tomocerus mixtus | reverse complement strand
CTGATTTTGTAGCAGATTATTATTTTCAGATTTATGTAATGTGCTATAAATGCAATGTGTACTTTGGAGTTGTACAAAACCCGTCTACCTTTATTTTACCGATTTGTAGGCTGCGATTTCTACTTGATCCTCCGTCTGTGGATATCTGCTATTTGCTCCACATGTGCTCCATTTATCTGAGAAACAAGGTGTAGACTCTGTTTCCATGCTTCAAATACTTTTTGGACAGTTTCGTCGGGGGTGATTTTAGACCACTCTTCATTTATGTGTTTCCAAAGATCTACCTAATGTATTAGCCTTCCTCTAAAAGAGTCTTTGCTTCAAGTACCCAAACCAAGGGAGATATGTCACAAGATATGTTGGTTGGTATCTGTGGTTTTGGGATAATTTTGTTGCCACCCTCCTCCTCTAGCTTCTTAGCATAATCGGTGGTTTTCTTCGAGAACATTTTTGATTTTTGCCAACTTTCTCATCCGGAGGGCAGATAAGTCAAGGATTTTTTTTCGAGGCATCTCAGTAGCAAATTTCCGTTGCAGTTACGTACACAGTACCATGACTCGTTCATAGTGACTATATATTTCCACTTTGAACCTGCTAAGTGGTCTTCGTACAGCTTTCTTGCATGCGTCTTCCAATTTTGATTATGGCAACTTGAATTGTCTTTTCGGACACGTTCTCTTACCCAAATCTTCATTTATTGTTCTATACATGGTGCCTTGTGACACATTTAACCTTCTGGACATCTCACGAATGCTTGGAGGATTCTCCTTGTTAGTGGATAGGATGACGTTTCTTAACACGGCATTATTCCTCTTTTTTCTCGGACACACCTTCTTTGGTGTGCCAAGGCCAATTGACTTAGCTTGTCGATGCTTTCTATTGGAATGAAGTATATATAGATTGTCCTCACATTCAAGTGGATTCCTTCTTTGGAAAGTTGTTTTTGTACTTCCCCAGGGGGGTAATCGACTCCGGAAAGAGTTTTTACTTTCACCTCTACGTCAGGGCTCAATTTCTTCGAAATTTTTGGACCGGTACACTTTTACTGTTTACCATGTATTCTCAGATACTTACTTAACCTGCCGTAAAAATTTGAATTTGATTGAAGTTATGGGGCGCTTAAAAATTAGAAATCCCACCTCGGTAAAATAAAGGTGGATATACTGTAGTAAATTGATTGTAATGATATATTTTATTATTATTAAATCCATAAGGCGGAGATAAGCGGACTTCGCAAGCGATTGGAACAAATGGATGCTGACACAGTGAAAAATCAAGAAATCATTGTAAAATTAAACGAAAATTTGGCACAGTTGCAGCGTGACGTAATTTTGTTAACAGTTTACCTAATTGGTTTTGTAACAATTGATTTTTCTCCAAGCAATGCATTGAGTGATCTGTATTCAAATAATACATTTGTTAGTATTAAATTGTAATTTTAACTACTTTTCCAATTTGCAGGCTTCTCTGGCTAAAATTCGTTTGGAGGGACATATCGGGGCAAATCCTGAAATGCAAGATGCAAATGTAGTAAATATTATACAAAACATGGAAGACAAACATTGTAAGATACAATATGATAATTCGCTTTTGTTTTACTTTTCGTTTAATGCTCAAGAGTTGTACTATTTTGCAAAATTTTCGACTCTTAATTATAATTATGTGGTACTCGGTACTCCGAATTGTATTCTTATAAAGCTGTAGCTGATTTTATCTAAAGTTGTATAAATGTAAATATGTATATGTTGTATGGAATTTCAGCCCGAGATATGACCGATTTAGAACAGCTCATTCAAGTCCAAAACAATCTGTTAGAAAAACTGAGAAGCGAATGTAAAATGTTAACCGAAAAATTGGAAGAATCCGCTCGTCAATATAAGTAAACTCATAATTATTATAAACATTTTGTAAAATAGATTACGGGAACTTGTAATGGACATTTTTAATAGTTGTTTTTGCATATCCGTAAAAGTGTTACTTTAATTAATACCTAAGCATTCATGATTAAATTGACATTGCAACTGTATTATTAGAAAAGAGCGTACTATGTTGGAAGGGGATCGTGACAAGCTTGCTCAATTGAACAAGGTAGCTCAAGAAAAGTGTGTTGAATTGGAACAGAGGGTACATTTTTATTCCAACAGCCACGAGCAGATGACTTCCCGTCTCCATAAATTAGAAGATGATGACAAAACTCGCTCTGATAGGGTACTACTTGTGCAATTTGTCTTGTTTATTTCAGAGAGGATTTGATGCTCGGGTTGCAGAGTTGTGTCGCCACATTGCAAAACAATCTCGCGTCCCCAATCCAAGAAAACGACGAATTTTTGGAGCAACAGCGCTTACTTATGGAAGAACTTGTAGACATTTTCACAGAAATGAATGAATGGCTTTCTCGAAGTGAACCTGAAAAAGAAGAATCTGAACAAACTGAGAAAGAGCCCGCTAAAGTTAGCGAACCTATTGCCCAGGGGGGAGAGGAACCAGAAAAAGAGGTCGAAGATCCTGCAAAACCTATCGATGAAGCTGAAAAGCCAGTCGATGAAGCTGAAAAGACAGTCGATGAATCTGAAAAACCAACCGAAGAAGCGAAGAATCCGACCGATGAAGCTGAAAAACCTGCAGAAGATCTTGAAATATCCAAGGATGATCAAAAGGAAAAAGAAGATAAACCTGAAGGAGGAGAAACTGAGAAGGATGAAAGTGGTGCTGCAGATGGGGAGAAGGAAACAGGTGCTGTTACAAAGGAAGATGAGAAAGCCGTCGATGAAAATCACGAAACTCCCAAAGATGAGATTACAGTTCCTAAAACTGAAGAAGACCCTAGTGCCAAAATCAGTACGGATGAATGGAAAGAACAAGTTCTGGAGTTGAACACACATTTGCGAGATTGGGCGAAGAGGATTGAGAATGTGATAGAAAGGTGCGCAACTCTGCAACCCGATTTCACTTTATAGCACTCACACTGCATGTGCATGCTGTTTAGCGTATTTTGAGCACTGATTGAGCGACAATAAGTAACACTCACTGACCAGGACTTCTCATTATTTCCTCCTTGCAGATTTTCCAGCTTCTTTCTAAACAAAGCGGACTCCTAAAAGAAAACCAGACTCTGCAAAGTGAAATATCACAAATGAAGAGCAAAATGGGCGATTATTCATCTGGGAACTCAAATCGTAACATAAATTAAATTTTGCACCAAGACGTTATATTCTTTAAGGTCTTCTTTGAGTAGTCCAGATGTCCTGCCTGGAATG
Source organism: Tomocerus mixtus (assembly GCA_034694165.1). NCBI lineage: Eukaryota > Metazoa > Arthropoda > Collembola > Entomobryomorpha > Tomoceridae > Tomocerus > Tomocerus mixtus. Next base: position 9,554 of record JAQFYC010006121.1, on the reverse strand, counting down.
ACTACTTTTGGGTATATACAACTACAACGATCTAGTCAATAACTATTCCGTCCGTCAACGTCAGCAGACAATTTCGTCCTCTAGTCATTCTGTGAATCGGTCCAGCACAACAAATAATATTACTGAAAAATGTTAAAAATAGTATATCTTGACCACATGTAGTAATAGTAGTGTCGCTGTTACATATCTCTCGTTATCTATCGATATTGTTAATCAGTACTTACTCTACACTAAAAACGAAACATAAACATATCATTCCCCCAAGATCTCATAAAACTTACCGGTAATTTAATGTATGCTGTTATGTTATGAATATGAATTATTATTATTATTATGCATGCGTGTCAGTATTCTGTATAATCTGTATGTATGCAGTCTCCACTTTTCTGCGAAGCTGAATAATTGCAATTTTATTTTCTTACATGTAAGTAACATGTAATTCATCTTCTTTATTTGGCAAGATAACGAATTTAATTAATTTTTAAATACGTTGTTAGCATTTATCTGTATTAGTTTTAATCAGTTGTTAACAATATCTCATTTGTTTTACCTATAAAAAATTATGTAAAAGTAGAAAGCGACACAAATGATCATTTTAATCTTTAATGAATAAACTTAATTATATCAATTGGATTTGATAAACAATCAGTTACTAGTTCTCATAAACGGAGAGTTGTATAGTAGTCGTGGTTGTAGTTATATATAGCTATGTGCTCTACATAGTCTACGGTTTAATTAATAATGGAATAATTTGGACGTTTCAGTTTTAGTATGTTTCGGTTCATTTATGAAATTACGTGTATAGTGTGTATAGTATACAGTAAACAGTACAGTAGACATTTCAGCGTCTGTAAATCCATACGTAAGTAATTTAATTAACTTTCATTTGGTTTGAAAAGTGTTTAGTTTTAGTAGTGTTCTATACAAAGTTGAAATGGAAAGTTGTTTCCCCTCTTCTCTTCAATAGTTGCAAGGGATAATCTTTATTTGTATTTGTATATACGACGCACATCAATGTTCATGTAACAAGAGTAGGTTCTGTCCTGTCCCTACTCTGACTTTTGACCCTCCTATCATTATTATACATTCGTACACGGTTTTCCTTCCTCGTCCACAAAATGCGCCCCGTATTTGGTAACGTGAGCCTCTTTCGGAGCTTTCGTTTTGTGAACAGACAGGCGACTCATTGACGACGGGGCAGCTGGCTCATAGAGAGTCATGACCACAGGCTCCGGTAAACTGCGATGCCCATCTTGGGAGAAATTTGAGGACGTTAGAAGGGGTGTCGTTGAAGTTGTACTCGAAGCTGGAATTGGATGACTGATTTGTAGCGTTCTGGTGCTCCTGAAAGCACAGGAAGTTGAAATTAATGAAATTTAATCACCCTCAACGTGAAAGTTTTTTAAAGCCATAACAAAATCAAGCTGCATCGATAACTTTTAAGGATTCTTTCTCTTTTTCATTAAAGTGTGTTCTTTACAATGATGTGCAGCATGCTAATATTAACTCAAGCGAATCTTACAGCACAATATAAACTAATAAACAACTTTAGTATCTCTATTTAAAAGCTTCAATAAGTAAAGTTTGCTACCTAGCACCTTTACAGAATTTCATTCATTTTCAACTGTCTACAAGTACTAGGTAGCTAAATACACACTAAAAATAAAAGCAAAACTTAACAACACTATTATTAAAAATGTTACCTTTAGATTTGAAATCGTATCGTATCTGCCAAATAAGCATTGTCACTGTTACTGATGACAGGAATAGGTGCAACTGCAGAACATGCGATAATTTAATAATTACGGGGATTTCTACTGCTTTTGTGCTTATCGGTAACAAAGGTAATGGAAATCATCGCTGCTGGTGTGCTTTAGGCTGTAGTGTAATTATTGTTTGTAGGTTTGTACATTCGTATGTAATAATAATTAATACAATTATGGTAAAGCGTGCACTGAAACTGTATTTATAATTATAACAATCGCATCTAGTAGGATATTGCTGATATCTTGATTATTTTCTTTAGACAACATATCACCGTGAATAGAACCAACGTGCACTCGATAAGTAGGGCAAACTGTAGCAATAAATGTTACATTACTATACATAATACTACAGTAATAAAGGCAAACTATGTGTACATATAAGTATAATACGTGTGGGCTAATATATAAACTGTAGATCTATTTATAGCAGTTGTAAATATAAAGTTTGTTAATTGGATTGGATAATGTATGGTAGGTAATGTATATATAGACACCTAATGTGCAAAAATACATACATATATAAATGATATCACATAATATTACTATATATAGATAGGATAGTGTAGGGTTGTGTGTAATGTAATAGCTAAAATCGTGTCAATAAAGGTCAATTCAAGTAGCACACTAGTAATAGCGTGCAATTACGTAGGCATATACGGAGGAAATTGGGGACATGGCATTTGGCTTGGCGTTGACTTGGCTTTATGGGAGAAAACAAAGTCAAACTGTCGTCTCACGAACACTAAACATAATGAGTTCAAGATAGCTTGGCATACGGTGCAAATACTGAATGAGCGGTGAAATACTGATAGCCCTCATTTCACTGGTAGCGGTGGTTGTGGTTGATGCGGTGCAGGCGTTTATATTTGTGCCACTAAGAGTAACCCGTTCTTTATTAGTATTTTCAGCGTAGACAACTCTAAAATGAGTGTCGCCTCGAGTTCCAGGCCCACTATACCTTTTCTTGAGAGAGAAAATGTTCTTTAGAGATGTTCGGATGGAGTTTCGCTTCTTTCGCTCTTTGTCCTTGTCCCCGTCAGTCAAACTACTAAGATTTATCTCCGACTCGGTTCCCCTTTGGATGCGGGCGACATATCGGCCAGGCTGTGCCGTCGTCAGAGGACGGAGGAGAACATTGTTCCGAATAATAGTGCCACCGCTGCAACTCTCGTTGGAGCCTGTTGGTGCAAGCGACAGTAATTTCGGGTCACACAAACTAGGTTCGCTAATTGTCCAGTCGAGATTGGACTGGTGGTGGTGGCTCTCCGTGTCGGCCTGGTTGAAGTCGTGAAGACTTTTGGAAGTTGGGAACTTGCGACCCTCCTTCTCCTCTAAGGATCCCTCCTCCCCGTCGGAATTTATATCCGAATCGCTCATGGCCCTCTCGAAGCTTTTCTTGCAGGTGTTGTACCTGGAGTTTTTATTTCCAGAGGAGGAACTCCCATTTGCCCCAGATTGGTGTGTGTGTTGATGCTGATGATTGCAATTACAACCTGTGCATCTTTTCCCATCGTTAGAGCAAACAGCCCAGTCGCTCTTTGACCTAGATTTCAACTTCCCCTTTCCCTCTTTATTCGTTGTCGAGTCCGTTTGGTTCCTCGGGACGGATGTACTTCTTTTGTATCTCACCTTGTGAATTATTTCTTCTCCGGTGCTGCTGTGGCTGGAAATGCTTGCTCGAGGGAAACTATTCTTCCCAGAGAAGCCACCCATTTTGTCCATGTTCTCATGTGGCTGGGGAGTGATCTGAGCTGTGACTAGTTGGAAAGAATGCTCCATGGAATCATTCAACCTCTTCAGATAATCCCGCAGCCGATCCAGACACAAAGTTATATCTTTGTAATCCGGGTGAGACACATCTGTGTATTTTATCATTTGTTTCAGGAGGAGGATGTAGCGCGGCATCCTCTGTACAGGCGTCAACAGAAATGCTCCTAAATCTAATCCCCCACATGTCGGATGCTCGAGACAAGATTTCAGAAATCGTGTAAAGTCCCCGCAGCTCCTACATAGCTTGTGAAAGGTCTTTAACACTTCTGGGAAGTCGTTCACGTAGCTCGTGTACAGGCGGAGGACATCCGATCCTTCTGCGTTGGTGAACCTGTCAGCCCAATCAAATAAAAAATTGTAAACATTATCCTCTGCTTTACAATTACATGACACATACACACATTTTATCTTTCCCTTACCAGTAACGAGTATAATATACGTACTTATTTACATACATACTCTAGATACACACATACTGTACTGTACAGTTAACTTTATGTAAACTAGTATCAGTATCTATATAAAAAAGTATCTAAACAATTAAATTACCTACTTACTTTGCATGCATTCATATAACGGTCTAAAGCATTGCATTGTCTGTAGTCTGTACTTCAATGTCAACATGTACTTTACTGGATTGGATGTAATTAGTTTATATCAGTCAGTAGCATACTTTTTGCGGTTAAAGTTTTATCTAACAAACTTTATTTGCTTATGATATATCTGTATCTAATGAATATACAGTTGACAGAGATGTGTGCCATGATAAGTCATTCAAACTCTCAGATAAATAAAATAATATGTTAAAGAGTTACCGCTCGAGTAGGTCGCCTACGGTCGGTTGACTTTTCCAGGAAGAGATCCGCTCCTCTAATTGCGCCAAAAGTCCGCAGTGTTTCTCATACAAATCGAATACCTCCTCAGGGAAAAGCGTGCTGTAACCACATAGACACAACAGTTTGTACATAAATCAAATTATATAGATTACGACAGAATGTTAAACAGTAACAAGACAAGAGGGTAAGGATAGGGATAGCACAGAACAGGACGTTCCTATCTAAATTAACAGCAATGCAATTCATTCTTGCAAATTGACTGCTTCCATGTTGCAGCTATAACAATAAGTGCATAGTTTGTATATGTATTCACTAAATATACGGTATTCTGTGACTATGACATGAAATCTATGTAATTTTACACACAATTATACTAAACAAGACTACTTATTTAACTGTCTAAATACATATAAAACTATAATAATTACATTACATTTGCATAGTCTATATATAACCCAAGTCACAATTTTATGCATAAAGATTCTATAACCTTACAATTACTATTAATTAGGTATACATACTATTTACATTACAATTTTCTTAAACTATGAGCTCTTATTTATGAATAAGAATTGGATAGGAAGGTAAATGTAATCGTTAAGTAGTGCATATTATTCCTCCCACCATCATATCACCACCAAAAATAAAAATTAAGCAAAAACTCAACAGACAGACACCAATAGCCTATTTCTTGTTTTGATTTTTGCTACTCTGCAAGCTATAACCACATTTCTATATTTTATTGTATTATTGGCATTCTGATATCATTATTATGTTCAGCTTTCATACTGTAAGTTCATAAAAATACAGTTTTAACAACCTAATAGCTTTAAGAAATGCAAATACTTATACCTACTAAATCACATTATCATATCCTAGACAAGACTATCATGGGAATGAACGAGTAAAAAACAAAGCTCATTAAACATTATCTACATGCAGTAGGTACACATAGAAAGACATTGTACTTCACTTAATATAGTGTGTAATACTGTACCAAAGTACAGAAAATTGCAACTGCAATGGCAAAGGGATACGGGAATAGCAATTTGCATTATTGAGATTATTATTGAATACAAAATGCAATTGTTTGGTGATTAGAGTGAGTAAATGAACGGAATATACACAATTACTGTACATATGTTAAAGGTACTACCTACGCACTTATGTAGCCAATTGAACTGAACTAGTCGAACCTAATCAAAAAGGTGGCTATAAAAGTTTATCACTGCGCACAATGCCTTATCATTTTTCTGCGAATATCATTAATTACAAGCTACGAATCATTAAACGCACTTAAGTTTGGATGAATGGGCAATTTGTAACAGCTGAGTCTAGTTTCAAAAATTAGTTTCTCTTCTCTACAACATGCATAGTTCATTATTATCACATTAAACTGTATTTTTAAAAGTACTGATAAGTATGCTATGCATAATACAATTAGAAATACATTGTAAATACCCAAACGCAGCAGGCGGCAGGTTTATGTAGTTAAACGTTAAAATAATTAACAGTTTTGCATAAGCAGAATAATTTCATTTACTTATACACAATTTTTCACTTTTTACTTCTCACTTCGTCTATTTAAGAAATACGCACCCTAAGAACAAATTATAGAATGGGCGATATCAGCATGCGCTATCTGATTTAATTCACTAAAAAAATATTCAGGTACTTATTTGGAAAATTGAGGTGCCGCTGCTCGGTACCATTATAATTAACGGTACCCACTCCAAATACCACATGAAAATTAAGTTTTTTTGTTTTGCTATGTAAATATACAGTAAACTACAATTAAATAGATTCAGCAATACTATGCATCTATATACATAATTGGGTATGTACGTTATTTTGTCATTGTTTTCTTTACGAATGTACATAAGAATGAATTCGTAACGTAATTGTAATAGAAAATAAATACCTGCTACTTAACTACCATACATAGTTAGGTCAGTATTGTTATTACTGCATTTACTTTAAGACGTAACCAAAGCACTACTCCCTTTCTCTTTAAGTAATAATAACTCTTTGTTCGATTGGAGAATTGAAAAATGATGTGATACGAGGAGATGGTCTGGTCGGCAATTATCATTGTATATGGAAATTTATAGTTAGTAGCCAAGCCACAGTAAAGTTACGTTATTACTTATGCATAATTATGTCCTTACTTTTAGACTTCTATTTGATTATTTTCTTTGATTGTTCACAGCACAGTATTATTTAAAGATCCCTTTACTTAAGTATGTAGGTAGTAGGTAGTATACCTAGTGCCTATAGGTACCTATGTATACACTTGTAATTGTAAATATATTTATGAAATGAGAATGACTAGGCGGATTTGTTTTACATTCAAAATTCAAATCCTCATCTTCAATTCAAACAAAGCTTAACAGTTGAATGGGTTGGCTACTATTTCATCATTAGAAATGAAGGGACTAAAGTTGCATTAGAAATAACACTTAAATATGTAGCTACTATTTATTTAGTGCACACTGACTGACAATCATTAATAATTTCTGTGTGCATATACTTAGTATTTAGTTAGCTACTATTTATTCGCAAGGAAAAGAAAGAGTGATGGTATTTATTGTTATTTATAATACTACATGGATTCCTGTACTAATACACAGGTATTTCAATCTGTCTTGTAAGGATTTCTCAACTAACTACTAACTAACCCATCCATCTTTAGCTTTCCTTCGGCCGTTGTGGCTCTAGCTGCAAAACAAGCTTAGCACGAGCCCTACCATAAATAATTAACTATGCCAGGCTACGTATGAATGAATATTATAGCAAATATAAAAAAGGCACCTACATTACAGTACAGTATGTACAAGAAGAATGGACAAAAGAAAAATTCAGTCCAAGACAACAGAACACCATCATCATCTTCATCTCATTTTCATATTACATATACATATAAATAAATACATCTATCTATTTATGCATGTAAATTCCTCGTATCGTTATCGTTAGCATAAGCAAGTTGCAAATTCTACGCAACTTTACAATTTAAATTAGTATGCATTTTAGCAATATGATTCTGACTACATACCAAATAGTTATTAAATAGAAATGCTCTTTCAATTCATTCATTACAAAGCGAATCATAATTTTGATAGTTGCATTGCACGTCTTAATTCTCCTTCTCAAGGATATATTTATTCATCTTCATTCCATTCCACTTCAATGGGATCGAAATCGTCATGCAGCACTTTTTACTTTATACAATGCATTGTATTATTGGTTGGATGTTGGATTATGCCTAATTACTTACACATTTCTCCTCTGTGTATACATTAGACGATACTTATACTTACTTATAGACCCTTAGTACTCACAGCTATGTTGCTAGGTACTTCTTTACTAATGCATTATATATTCTACTTGTAGAGTTGTACAAATAAAATCTCATTGCCTAATGCCTGTCGTGTTAAGCAGCTATAATAAATTTTTTCATATATAAAGAACTCGGTTATTATGCTAATAATACTGACTGACATAGGAAATCCTGACAATGTAACCTGATAATTCGACTTTAATGGTTTTGGCATCAGATTTCGCGGAATTTTAGTGTAATTTGTATCTTATCGCGTAGGAATTTTGGTTTGGCTAATGTCTTAAGCGAATTTAAATTGCTAAGCCAAACTAAATGTCAGTTTTTTACTGTTGTGTACCTTATACTTAAGTATAGTCTTTAAACATAGTAGCTAAACACAAAAGGTTTACAACAAAAAAAGAGTAAACAAATTATCTACTAATAACATTACCTACAGCCTACAGTTATATTTGTACAGATAGTATAGCATTCTTAGGTAGTAGTATGTATTGTATTTTTTATATATATTTACAATCATGACAAGAATCGTTCACTCGGTCTGCTCACTCATTTTCATTTTGAACTGAAAAGTGACAGTCACAGTCACAAACACACAAATGCTACAAACAAGCACATGTACAATGGAATATAATTGTGTTATTCTCTGTATTTACTTTATACAAATAGTTATCCTAAAATCATCTCTGCTCTGGTCTTGCAAAAGGAAAGAAAGGAAAAGATATAAAAAGGGAGATAAATAATAAGATTTAAAGTGGTGAGTTGAGTTGGGTAGTGAAATGAAGTGAAGTATCTTTAGTTTGGTTAGTTTAGTTCTAACTGTATTATACAGTATTAGATTTAGTATTCGTACTTGATATCTCTGATGGTAAGGATTCCGGAGGATTTCAACGGCTGAGCAAATGTGTCTTGGATTGTTCTTAGAGTTTGACAGTACTTCCTTTCAGTTTCCACAAGCTCCTTGGCCACTTTCAGCCTCTGATTTTCCTTGAAACTTATCTGTCCATTGTTGTTGTCAGTCCCCATTTCTGTTTAAGTAAAGAAACATCACATCAGCCATAATCAAACCATAGATCGCACTAGTTAATTCACTTTACACTTTATACAAACGCTTTTTAGGACTTAATAAGATATTCTTGCACTTGAAAACGACTATTAGAGCAGAACTTGCTGTGGGCCAAGCTATACCTTTATATTTTATATCTGTCTGTCTCTGTATGACTCTCCCTGCTACTTAATATAGTGTAAACTGGTAAACTAACTAAGAAGGCAGTTACTTATTGTTAGTCACGTCAAATCACATCACATTTTGCTTGCATAGCTTGCAGTCAGTCACAGTCTCTAATTGTAAACCAAACCACAACATAATGCTATCACATACAGTACAACTCTCGTCTGCCTCAAATATCTTTATAGTATGCAAAATAAACACAAAAACACACAAGTTCTCCAACTTTTAACTACTTTCTATGTACAGAAGACGATAATAAATATATACACAGTTAACAATACCAAACACAACGTACATAAGTATGTAAGATACTGATTATTGTGAGATATTCTGTTTACAGAGCATTATAATTTAAGTACGTGTACTTAACGAACAATAACATCTCACGTCTAGTCCACGTTAGTATTCGCAGTGATTTTGGGATATTAATCTATGCACTCACTTTATTTGTTACAGGCATTATGTACTATACTTTGCATTGGGATAGTAGAAACTTGTTTGCATTTGAATATCTCTATTGCCATTTTACGCTATCGTGTTCTCTATCTCGGGATTGTTAGTGTTTGTTAAGATAGGTTCTTGACTTTTCACTAATTTACTACTGTTACCGTATT
>JAQFYC010006120.1:0-12811 GCA_034694165.1 Tomocerus mixtus | reverse complement strand
TTACATTAAGGATTTCTCCGAATATGTAACTGCTATTATAGGTATGCTTATTATATACTTTTGATATGTATTATCTGTATTAATTTGTCACTATGACCTTTGGGTACATTTTGATTTACCTAAAATATTTTCTTAATATATTCTTTCCTAATCCGCCCGCACTTATTTACTATAGGGTACGTACCTTGACATGTATAAGTTACATCGTATGCCTTAAAGTGTCTACACGGACACTGATACGGAAGAGATAGCACTAGACCGCTGAGGCTCGAAATAAAGGTCAATTTTCTTAAATTTGTCTATTTTATAATAAAGATTTAAATGGTTTAGGTAAATCAAAACTTTAACATAAAATGCAGAGGATCTTTTCCAAGTAAATTGACCTTTATTTCTAACCTGTGTGGTCTAGTGCTATCTCTTCCATATCAGTGTCTGTGTAGACACTTTATACGAGTAACTTATACATGTGAAGGTACGTACCCTAGAGTAAGTGCGGGCGGATTAAGTAAGAAGTATCAAAATATTTATGTAAATCAAAATGTACCCGTCCTCGTCCTGGCCTCGACTCTTATCAAGAATAATGTCAACTTCGTCTAACTTATTTAAGGGTCAAATTCCATTCACTTGGTTCCTTCCTTACACTGTTCAGGAAATGTAATGTTTGCATTATGAACAAATATTGTTTAGTAAGTACGACATTTTATATTACAATATGTAGGTATATTTGTATGTAATAGGGGTTACATATTATGCCACTCTTATTGATGTTATGTATTTTTTAAAAAACATATTTTATATTATTTAAAGCATTTATCTTAAAATACTCTTAACAACTAGTACCTAAATATATCAACTAAGTACTACCTATTTATTTTCTGTATAAATTGATTTCAAATGCATGGGAGTCAATGGGAAATATATATGCAGAAATTTTGACTAAAATAAACAATTGTAAAAGAGGTGCGGCAAAGTTACACTTTTTATAAATTGGAGCACTGTGTGTCTCACATTATACCTATACGTATGAATGCTGAAACAGAACTCAAAAAGATTGAACCGTTAAAAATTATAAACGTTTCTAGTAAATCCTACAGGCAGTGCCTCTGTAAATTTGAGCTATCTTACGACACTATATATATCCTTATAAATTGATTACTGAAAACTGAATTCAAAAAGGTTGAACTACTAAAACTAGCAGTTTTAATAACAAACGTGTCTATGAAAGTTAATAATTTAATTGTTCAATTTCACGAATTAAGTCTACATCTAATAACTAAGGATTCGTTAATGCCAAAAATTGTATTAAATCCTCCTCTGAAACTTAAGATTGACAATAATGGGTGCTATTAAACAAAAAAAGTCGCCAAACAGGAAAACTTTATTATAATAAGTTCTTTCAAATCTTTCAATTCGATATTCGAGAGAGCGTTTTACATAAAATTGTTCAATAATAATTTTGAATGTAACACGAGAGCTTAATCCTCCTAGATTAATGATGGGTTAGAGAAGTTAGCCCCCAGAATTGAATGGAGATGTTGTTAGCGTCTAAGCGACGCAATATTAAGTTTCGCCTCGGGACTGTACGCGCAAAGAAAGTCATCTTTGGCACAAGTAAATTCAGGAAAATTACAACAATCACTATCTCGAGTGCAATTATCCATTTCCCCGATACACTGTAATAATTATTCATTTAGAATAGAATAAATGTATGATTTTGTTGGTATCTTTCAATACATAGTGATTTGATTAGGCCTTAGGTATCCAAATAATTTAGCAATTAACTGGTTCATCGCGTTTGATTCTTTGCTGAAAGCTTTTTGCACGGCCAAGCTCATATATCTTAACTCGTCCCTCTAAAATATAAACATTATATAGGTTACTCATGATTGGATTGTATATTTAAACTGAAGCAAAATCTACTCAAACTAGTTAACATACCACATTCTTGTTGGAAAAATATCATGGCGAATAATATGGAGTAGAGAAGAACCAACGAAAATAGTAGTCCATGCATAGTGGAGATGAATTCTGATTGAAACTTTTAAGACCTCACCCTTAATTTCTAAGTATATTATAAATTATAAAATATTATGTGTTTAGTTCTTTATAGCCGTGACCGTGGCCTTAATAATGTTCTTCTCTGAACGAATAAATTATTTGATTTCCTGTACTGATGCCAATGTACTTTTCTCATATACCAAAATTGTAATTTTGAATTTTTGTTATGCAGATCAAGAATTGATTTTAATTGAATAAATAAATGCCAGACTTTTATATCCGATACACCAGGAAGTATTTACTATAATATGATAGTATAGTGTCTAACGTCCTAATTCGTAAATTACCAATTGAATAAATAATTAAATTACATTATTATAATTAAACAATTAAACCAGGAAATGTTTTACCCGCGGGCGTCTTCGCATAATAACCTATTTCGCAATAATTAATGGTTTCCTGCATAATTTTAATCCACAAGTAATTTTTAATATGGAATAAATATCCCAGGGCCCAGTATTGGGCAGAGCACAGCTGCACGACCAATCCAAATTTCGGGAGTTAGGCCCCCAAATTCGGATCGGCATCCTTTGTTATATATATACACCCGGGTTGAGGAATGTTAGCCCGTGTCTTCATAACCTATTTTACAATCACAATTTTATAACGTGGGATTCAAATCCCACCAATCACAAGTTCATTTCTGGTGTAGGATAAATATCTCACAGGGTTTCGTAATGGGGGATTGTTACCCCATGTTATGTAAACTTGTAATTCTACGGCAAAATCGACGATTTTTTTAGTTTTCAAATTTAAAAAAATTAGCAAATGTATATATTTGATTGAAATTAAAAGTTTCAAAATCGGGATGATATCATGGTGCATCTAAAATTGCAGGGCGGTATGTCTCAAACTCTCATCCAATACGTACTCTACAATTATCAATGATAGACATTCTTTAAATAACTTCATTAAGCGCGGAATTTAAAAATTGAGCAAAGGCAATAATTGAGTGAAGTCAGAGAAGTTGGTGAGAGATTGAGAAAATTGGAGAGCCATTCTGCCTCCGCCACCCAGACACACGACCGACACACGTCATTTCAAGTATATTACAGCAGCAGCAGCGTAAGCCGACCGAAATAGTCAATAGTCACTGACATTTGACTGTAGATATATTATTGGCTTCAATTTTAATTTTAGATTAAGATTTACTAATTTTAGTCCTTTAGTCATTGCTGCTATTGCCGCGACGCATCACTCAATAACATTATTTTTGAGTGTCATAGTTGATAGTCAAGTGATCAAAAGTAACACTGAAACATTATTCAGACACCCCTAAACCTGAATTCAGAATTTTGAATTTCTAGATAGCTAACTTGGGTCAAAACTTCTGTTGTCCGTCCTGGCCTGTCATCAATTTTAGTAGTGCTGCATTCTTAGGTAAAACTTTATTCGGACTTACACAAACAAAAGGAGTACCATTTATACATCATACAATCCCATTTACTCATGAAGAAACGTATTGATTGAACAAAACATTATAGGTTAAAATTTTGACTCTTTAACCACTGGCATGTACAATGGTGAATGTAATTATTATCTTTTTGCTTTTAGGAAATGCCGTTTTCTATTGCAATAAAGTTGTAAATATGTAATACAAAATATATCGTATTGCTGAACTGGACTGGAATAGAAGATTTTCGATCATCGAATACAATTAACATATTCGAAAAAATGACTACAATAGACTCTAAATCTCCAATGTCGGCGTCCCCATCTCAGGTGGATATTGACAGTGATGTCCCTTCATCAAAATCTGCGTCAGCAACGGTGACAGGAAATAATGAGGCGTATATTAAATCTCGAGAAGCTGACAACACGAAAATCATACAGGTTGCAAACATTGCACCACAAGCCATAAGAGAACAAATGTATACCTTATTTAGCCACTTAGGGAAAATTGACGATATACGTCTGTACCCCACAATGTAAGTATATTCACTATTGTCGGTTGTTTAAATATAAAATATTTTGTTTAGTTGTTTTGATTTTAGTCCAAATGTTGTTTATAAATTTATTAAAGATTCATTTTGTATTTTTAGGGACCTCGGAATGAACATTTCTTCGAAAATTTGTTTCGTCAAGTTCTATGATAGTTTAAGCGTCGGAACCGCGCAACACTTGACAAATACAGTTTTTATTGATCGAGCATTAGTTGTTGTACCATACATTGAAGGTGAGGATAGAAGAAACACAATAATTTTTGTTCATTTTTGCACCTGTAAACTATTTTTTTTTCGTTATATATACTATATTTGTCTCTCTTTATTGCGGTAAGGTAAAATATGTCTTACGTCAGCACATAACTATGTTGTATGATTTAATTGCGAGGTAAAATGTTGTTCTGAAGATTATTGATAATTTTAGGTGACATTCCTGATGAAGAAAAATCGTTGCAGATTCTGTTCAGTGGAACAGTACTTCCTGGAATTGCCGATCCGAAGTTACCGCAACATGTCACCAGTCAGGTAAACGATATATAATTTTACGATGTTGAATTATATGGAAGCAACATTGGTTCCGTGGTTGGCATTTAGTTGTACAAATATAATATCACCTACTCAAACAATTTTTGATGTAAATCTGTAAGTTGGACAATTTTGAATTGAAATGTCGTAGGTAAAGTATTATAAAGGTACAGTAAAAAGATATAAAGATACAGTAAAAAATTTCATCTAATTCGTTCTATTTTTTAACAGTTGGAAGGTGTTGCACCAAACCAGGTCGTAATTACCACGGACCCTACACTTGATTTCCAAAAGCTTCCTTCTTATCCACCCCTACCCCCAAGTTATGAAACACGAAAGATTGAGGAAATTAGACGTACTGTTCTTGTGGCCAATGTTGACAGTGAGGTAAACTGGTGTACCATTATTGTTTACTATTGTTTCTGATAACTGTTATTTAATTAACATATTTCATCCAAACCTTATTTTTCCATTTTAGTTGGGACATCAGAATATGATAGATTATTTTAGCCAAGCTGGCGAGGTTAAATATTTTCGTTTTTGTACCAGGGACAACGATCCTCTGCACTATGCTCTGATTGAATTTACTGATCAGCCATCAATTATTGATGCTATTCGTCTAAATGGTACTAAATTGGGGTCCAAGATTATAAAGTAAGTACAAAGTTGTGCGATATTGAATAATCTCATTCACCTCTATTAGACTATCACAATCTTCAAAATTGTAAATTATTGTACTTACGTATAATTTCATTTTAACTAATGACCTTTTGCCAATTGCCAATTATAGGGTGTACCACGCTAGCCAGTCTATTATTAAACCTCAAGCTAAGACCAACGAGGCAGCCAAGAAGGAAATTGAAGAAGCAATGTCTCGTCAAACACAAAACATGCTATCTATTGGACTTGACGGTGATAAATGTATGTCCAATCCTTTCTTTAAAAATTACTTATTAATAAATTGTATGCCTACAATTTCTAGTATATAGTAATGCTGTAAAACTTCTACCTTCAAAATTTGAGTAATAATTTTAATACTTTTTATATCCTGTTCGGTGTAAATATAAGAGTAATAGACATTTTCAAAGTAATCGAAAACAATACTTAATGTTGATCATATTTTTTGTTCTAGGGTCTGGGAAAGATAATAGACGTAGCAGAAGTCGATCTGTGAGGCGTTCCCGATCTAAAATTCGCCGAATAAGACGTTCACGAACGCGATCACGATCACGATCTAGACCCAAAAGTCATCGTCGCTCTAGATCAAGATCAAGGGTTAGCAAGCGCAGGTCCCCTTCCTCCTCTCGCAATCGATCTCGTGAATACCTAAGAGCTCACCGTTCTAAACCAAAGAAATCTCGCTCTCGTTCTCGTTCCAGGTAAATTATAATTAACTGTAATGAATTAAATCGTTTTTGGGTTTCCGTACTTAGTTTATTACAATATTGTATTTAACAAGTCAGAATTTTATATAATATTGCAGGACTAGAAGAAGTAGTCGAAGTAAAAGGCGTTCAAAGAGCCGTCGTCGCTCCAGGAAAAGTCGGAGTAGGTCCCTGTCTCATTCTAAAAAATCTGAATCTAAGTCCAGAAAAAAGGAGGATAAGAAGTTAAAACATGAAGAAAAGAAAAAGAATAAGCGAGACAAAGAGGTCGACAAAAAAGGGAAGGGTGGGAAGAAGGGTGACGAAAGCGATGACAAGGAGAATGATTCAAAACATGAAGACGAGGACTCCACAGCGGAATCGGCAAGTCAAAAGGATTAGCATGTTCAGCGGTCAGCGACTAGGAGCTTATGAGTGAATATTTAACTTCCAGGTTTTGATTTCGTTAGTATATGTACACTAATTTGTCTTTTCAAGGTAATTCTTGAAGGGGACACGTCACTACAATATGGTAGACAAAAACTTAATTTTTCTATGTTAATAGAATTATGGCTGATTAAATTGATTTCATTTGTATTCATTTAGTTTTCCCAATTGTTCACTTTTAATTCATTTGATTTGGATTTTTATATTTTATTACTATGTATATACCGTATTCGGTGAATTAATTTCTCTCGGAATCATGTTTTAAGCCTAATGTTTTAAGCATAGGTACTTATTTCGTCCAAGTGCTATTAAGCTATTGTTTATATACTATCTATAGATCTAGTGAATGAAGTGTGCAGTACAAAGTAATAATAATAATTAATCTATGATTTTTAAGCCTTTGCAATCTTCTTTTACGCAACTAGTACGTATGCAAATTATGATGCAAAGATAGTAACAATGCATTTATCGGAAATAACCTACCTAATGGTCTTCAAAGTATATAAGTACGTATATTTGTAACTACACCCTCTAATAAGTGTATTAAATTGTAGATTAAGTACTACAAAATGAGCCATTACCCCAATTCTAACAAAAATGGAAGGGAAGAAGTTACATCAGTGTGGCTATTCAAATACTGGGAGAGAAAGTTAGCTCTGAGAACTTTTGGTTAACCCCAAATGCTGGCTCTGGATTCCTTAGTAATTTAATTCGCTTTGTTTTACTTTACACCCACACCTGGGAAGATTTCATGAGAATTGAATCCTAATATGCCATTTTAAACTATTTTTGTCAACCAACGGATACTTTAGTGACACTGCTTTGCTAAGACATTTGTTATCCGTTTTGTAATGGTTTATTAATGCTGTGCTTAAATCTCATATTTATACTTATTGTGTCGGTTAGTTTTTGCTTATGACTCCTGCCTCATGCAGTTAAACATATGTATGCACATTGTAACATCATTCCCGTATACATGTAAGTTAAGTGTCATGAAATTATTCCTTTCCCCGAAATTCAGCATTTCCTATTCCAAGCCGTGCAAAAGTCTGTAAATACATATTAGTTTTCAATCTAATTCTAAAAAAAATAGAACTTGGTAGTGGGAAGTCATTATTATAGACATTAATGAAATTTTGAAGAAGAAAATTGTGGATAAATCGGAAACGTAAAACTGACTGCAAACTGCAAATACTTTTGGGTTCCATTTCCTTGTCCAGTGCTAGAGTATATTATGTAGTACAATATTTATGCATATTTCTGATGCGTGTGATCTACAAGGTGCTAACGGACGCGCCAAAATGAAAGTCGTGGATATATTTCCACAAATTGAATTTGTTGTTTACGAAATCTACGAAATCCAAGAACACAATTTTGTTTAAAATTAAGTAGTTAGCCAAACAAAGCGGAAGCGGATTACTTTCTAGCTCCAAATTTACCTGTAACCTGTAAAATGTATTTTTGATTATTGAAATAATTTTAATTAAGCTTTCAGAAGTAACCGTCTTGAGAGATTTTAAGTTATTTTAAAAGTAAGCAGACATAATGGCTTCAACATTAGACTTTCAAATACTTTTTTTAGATATCATAAATATATAGTTGATTTGATCATTGATAATATAGCCTTTTTAATTTTCCCTAAATAGTGGGTATATTTCAAACAAGTATTTATTACTTCAGCAACTTCATTAGTAGCCTTCATATGTCAAAATAAAATAAAAATATATACGAAAGAGTGCAACTGGCTGCGTGTAATAAAGTAGCATATTATATTATATTAGTATAGTGTAATTAATAGTATAACATCGGCTTTAGGAACGAACATAGATTTATTGTAATTCACTTGTTTCAAACTATGAACTTAATTCCTCACAATAATATTAATTGATTTCCTATTACCATTACCTCCAAATCTATTTTGTTGATTTTGTTTCAAGTCAATCTCAGATGCAGATATAAGCTTTTCTGGTACCAAAAGGACGAAGACAGGCTAAGCTAAAGGATCAAAATAAATACTTCCAGTAATTAGAGATTATGTCCAAAATGAAGTTAGAGGAGAGACAATTAGCTCTAGAAAATGAAATGAATACAGCAAAGGATACAATATGGAGATTGACAAATCGGATTTTTAATTTGGAAAGTGAAGTTGGAAAACTGAAGCAAGTACTAAAACAATCTAAACTGGGACAAATTCAACCATCAAAAGTAGCAAGTGCAAAGTTTGCTGAAATTGCAAGACGCCGCCAGACGTCTACATATAAGCCCATTTTAGGTACCATTGTCATAATATTTCACAGATAGTTTGGTACCATCATACTAATACTTAATATTTAGCTTTCAAAACATTGCAATAAAAGTTGTAAATAATGGTATTATATTTATTATTTAGAGAGATTTCCAAAGAAAGCTTTGCCCAGTAAATCAAACGCCAATTTAGCAATAGTGGGTTCTACTAGTCTAAATGAAAATGTGGATGCTATGATAACAGGTAAATCATTTATTTATTTGACTTGACATTAATTTTATTACTGCGATTGATGAAGCGCCTCCTCTCATAGAAAGAATTATAAATATCATTCCATGAACTCAATAAAAGTTAAAAATTATTTTCTATTTTTGGTTCGGATTTCTAACTAAATTCATAAAATTTCTGGATACCCATGATTTATATCTTGATAATGTAATTTAGTTGTTCTTTATTTTTTGGGTGATTACAAAAGGCAACGTTCCTGTACAATAATGCACTATACAAGGCTGATAGTGCATGGATATAATATTCTGCCTGATAAATTGATCTTTGACAAATTGATAATAATAATCTTCTTTTGATAATTTTAAGTTAATGAAGACTTTCTACTACTTTTTTACATTTTTATATAGTAAAACAAGAGCCAGTTTCTGATACGGAGCAAAATGACTTGGAAAACGCACAACCTCACTCTTCAGGTTCAGAAATAAAACAAAGGAAACGAAAAGTTGTAATTAATGATCCTAACTATGTCCTAAAAATACACATTTTGTAGAATCGGGATGGCAGCACCATTTTAAAGATGGTAGCATGGGTAGTGAGTCCAGTGGAAGTGGGTCAAGTGATTACGATTCAGATGAAGACTATAAAGTCACAGGAGCTTCTACTTTTCCCCGAAAATCCGCTTCTAGAGGCAGCAGACTCTCTGTGGGCAGACCAATTGGCTCCGTATGGAGACATTTTAAACGGGTATCAGTCAAATCTGATGATGGTACACCAGTTATTCGAGCCATTTGCAAATTTTGCAAGCAAGCAGTAAGCCCCAGGTCCGATAGGCTCAAACCACATATACAAAAATGCCTTGCAAATGACAGAAAGGGAACATTATCAATAGCAAGTAAGGAATTTAATTATTACTACATATCTGCTATTTATAAACTTACAATTATTTTTTGTGTGAAGAGTCTTACACTCAATGCAATGCTGGGAAATTGGATGTACCTGCAATATCCATATGTTACTACATTTATGTATATGTATTAACCTAAAAACATTTTCTGGAAGATTTTAATACTCACAGAAACAAGTGAAAGTACTCACATGTTATGTAATAATTAGTATTGAACCTGACATTAAATTGATTATTTGCAAAGCAAATCCTTGGTTAATAACAAACATTAATTGATTAAATTAACTTCTTTCAATACTTTATATATGCTTTATATGTCAAAGATATTCCTATTAAGTGTTAATTCCGTTACAAAAATATATTCCGAGATCATTTCATTTGATATCCAATTTGTCTGAGGATGTTTATACAGTCTAATTATATCGCACGTATTTCCTACATATATCGATCAACAGTAACAGGGAAATTTATTATGTTTTTAATCGATAAATTTTTAACGTTTTATATTCTGTTTTATATAGAAACTGCAAAATATACACCTCGTAAAATTGAGAAGCCGTATGGAAATTTAATTTCTAAAACCGAGAAGATGGAGAGCATAGAAAACGCTTTTGAATTGTCCGAGGATGGAATTGAAGAGGCAATAGTTAGTCACCCGTACAAAGTGAACCGCTCATTAATGCGTGGCAGAAAGAAAGGAGCCATTTGGAAATATTTTGACGATGCTTTGATAACGACATCAAACGGTGGAACACGGGGGATTGCCATTTGTAAAAAGTGTCGAAAACATTTGGACAAGAAAACTGATCGGTTGCGTTCTCATTTAAAGAAATGTTGTCCTGATGTACTTCTAGAAAGCAATAGTGCTCAATCACAATCTATGCCTGTAGAATCCCCATCTCCAGTGGTGACCTCAATTAAATCTAATGCCATAACTACTTCAGATATCGTCGCTGGTTTGTGATATGCAATAATTTATTTTCATTAAATGTTAATATTTACATGAATTACATTTTGCATACCATTTTATACCGAAGTTGTGATTTTTTATGTATTTTTTTAGAATGCATCTCTGCAATACTGCCAGAATCAGTACCAGTACCGCAAAGTGTATATGTTGTTGTAGATGAGAATCAACATGGTGTTTTAAACGAAAGTCAAAGTGGTGTTCTAAATGCGAGTCACAATATCATTCAACAATTAAATGAGAATCACAATGTTATTCATGCAAATGAGGGTCACAATGCAATTCAACATGTAAATGAAAGCCAAAGGGATAAACGTGACAATGCAACATTAATTGCAATTGAAAACGAAACGGAAATACATGGGGGCGAGTGGAATGTGATTTAAAAACGATTTGGCGAATGCTAGCAATAATCAAATATTTCTTTGTAACCATTTTCAAGCTTTGTTAGTGTGGGAAGGAAACTCAAAGAACTGAGTCAACTGATGGAGGTCCAAAGTGTTCTGCAGTTTTGTGTTTATTTACGGTGTGAATTTTACGTTTGTATTTTTATTTATAATAATGCATGAGTCATTATTGCTATAATGGTTGTCAAAAGTCTTAACGGCTTCATGAGCAATTACGCAATATTTCTATAATCCTGGTGTGTAGTGTGAAATATATTAAATAGATTTTATGTTGAAAATATATGCAATGTGTAGACCCCTCATATAATAATTGTACTTTAATGGCAAGATGTAATACGCGTATTATTATGATATATTTTGTGTTCTTTTCGTAATATTACGAAATGTTAATTTATATTGAATCTTTGCTGTATCGAAAATAATATTCGCTATAGGACTCAACTTTGTCTATAGAAAATGAAAGTAGTAGTGATCATGTACAATAATGTAACGCATATAATATTTTAAGTTTGTTAAATAATTTTAGCTATTTATTATGAGGACACATATATATTGAAATTGTAAGTTTTAAAACTCCAATTTATTAGTTATTTTAAGCAGATTAACAGCATTTCGAAGGCTAAAATATAGCTAGCCATTTTAACGGGGACGTACATTTTAGGCCAAATCATGCAGAAGAATGCTTAACTGATGCCCTTTGCGGCAAAATTTTTAGTACACGTTATTGAAAAGCGAATTTCAACGTTAAGTAATTTAGTTTATTACTAATTGACATGTTGTATTAAAAGAAATTAAGTTTATTACTATATTGACCATTTAAAATATATACAAGCAGAGTTCTGTTGTAAATTACTGATAGTAAAATTAAATCATGTATTTATCAACATTTAATTTAACTTGAAAATATATTTACTACAAATATTATGTAACATCAAAAATACATCTATTACAACTTTTGATAATCATATTGCCACAACTGTTTATGCATTAGTTGTATTATTTTACTATTTATTTGGTTGTGGTTTGCCCTGGATTTGTCTATCCGTATAGAAGTGTAAAATCATACAGAAAACGCAAATAGCGCAAACATATATATATTGCTAGTAGCCTGAGGATTGTCATTTTAGCGTTTATAATAGCGTTCGCTATTGATTCTGCTGAATATGCTGAGGGCCTATAGAATATGTTTGGAATTTAAGTATATTAGATAAGTAGGTTAGTATGGTATAGAATATTTATGCAAATATATACAAAACGGGAAAATCGACTACGATTTACTAATGTCAATTTCTATAAGAAAACAATCATAATATTTTTCTTTGCCCCTCCGATGCGCAATTCTAGTAATTCATTGCTACTGTTATCAATCTTGATGTTAATGTGCGTAATTGTTGTAAAATGTAATTTAAGTTAGGTAATTAATGCACTTAAGCATGTTCATGCTGCTGGACCTGGATATAAGGAATTTCCCTCAAAGGAAATAACTGACTAAGTAATTATAAGCAGTTGTAAATTAAATGCAGTAATACTGTATTTAATTAGTTTTATTTTGTAACAGTATTATTTCGGGGCATTATTGGACATTGGGAATTGTGTGCTACGTCATTGCTATTGCTACACATACAGCGATAATGGTAATAATTTTATTTTAACCCGTACTTGCACGAGTGTGCGATAATTATCGCATTTTGACTTCGTCTATATGAAAACTTTTTTCCTATTT
>JAQFYC010006119.1:0-12812 GCA_034694165.1 Tomocerus mixtus | reverse complement strand
TTATTTAGCGCACAGTAAATACATCAAAGTGTTGTGTATGTACGAGATAATGCTTAGGAGCTCATAAGGATGGTATTTTAGTCAACATAATTATGTACATTATGTACGACATTTAAACACTTTATGTAATAAGCTACAGTTATGAAAATATTGCGACTGTGGGTAAATATTAGTCTTCTGTAATAGGTATGTAGTTCAGATCAGAGTTCAAGTTAAAATAACAATCTTCAATTTGTCATAAACGAAATCATACAGACTTTATAATTTTAATATGCTAATGATATAGCAATAGTAATACATATTATAACTAATTCAACACCTCACAGTTGGCAAGTTGATTAGGAATAATTTTTATAATGTTTGGTATGCTATAATAATATGTAAGTAAATTGTAAAAAGAAGAATAGCTGCAGCTATTTTCCGTAGTTATGTATGTAGTATCATGTTTCATAGCATAATGTCCACCATTGTAGTAAGATAGCCTGAAATACGCATTCCTATTTCTTTCCAATATCTCTACACTTGCGGATACATGTGCAAATCCAGTTAATAAGATTAATACACATTATGCCTTAAGAGCCCTTCAGCGTGAGATATTGATACTTTGGTATTACAGGTTCGGCTCTTACTGACAGTCTAAGATTTGAACGTAATGTCCATAATGTCCACATATTATGTTAGAACTACGAATGAATGTGTGCATATTCTGTATAATACTAAAAAGAATTTAAGCATTCAAATTATTCCTATAGGATTAAACATAAAATGAACGCTAGTATTTAGCAGTTCAAGATGTCTAGACTACTTGCGTCAAGACTCAAGAACTCAAGATGAAAATAAATACATGATATCTATGAAAGATTTAGAAAATTATTTGCACAGACCTTACGCACATCCATTTCCCATTGCGGATGGTAATAAGAATAACAACTAACAAATATATTTTAAATACAATCCTGTACCATTTTGTCTATTCTTGAAGGGGTATTTCGTAATTGCAAATTGCAGTCCAACTTTTAACAGCCAATTTAATAAGTCAATTATCATTTTGCCCATCATTGCCTTACATTACATTACATGTAATTTCCATTTTAATAGTGACACAATTATGAAAATGACACTTTTCCTGGTTTCCCCTATAAAATCTTTACAAACTCCATTTCCATTGTTAAAAATGAATTTTATGTTTTTGACGTAAAGCCCCTGAGGAATGCGTTTGTAAGGAGAATAGAAACAAAGTTATTATACATAGTTGGTTGAGTGTATCTGTAGTCCATAGCCAAGCCACATTCAGCATTACCATTCCTCATTTCCATTCTGTTGCAAAAGCAGTACGCGATGTCAAAAAGGAGAGAAACGAGTAAACAGAGATGAATTGCAATTTCACTATTTAGTTCAAAGAGAATAACGGGATTTCAGTTGCTAAAGTATTTGCTGGTTTAAAGCTCCAAAGATTAACACCTCACTCACTCACCCAAAAATGCTCATATCTTTCTCCTATGTATTTAACTGACTGTCTCAAGACTCAATGTGTAAATGTCTCATTCATTATACCAAAATGGGAAAAAAGAGTGACTCTGATGATAAAGTGCTCAGAGAACAAAGTCACCTACGTAGCACATAGTAACAGTTTGCAAATTATTTAGGAAAAGAAATGAGAGAACATTCAAAATCTACAATCTATACTATTACTGTCTATTTAGGAAATTGCATCTCTTCTCCATAATATACTTCCATATCCAAATGACACTTAAGTAATGTAATGTTAGTTTCCCTATTAAACTTTCTGTAATTAAGTAATAAGTAATACACTTAGTTACTATATAGAAAATGCGGAAAAAGAAGGTGCTTATATGAAAGTTAGGTTAAATACTTCCATGCGTTGAATATTACAATGTGTTAGAGTGTGAGGAGTTGTGAGTAAATAGTATAACCGTAGCTGAAGTTGAAGTTATTTGTCTAAGAAAGTATTTAGTGTAAAATACACTTGCATAGATACTGCAACAAAATAAATTGGTTTAAAATTGAGTAGACTGGAGTGGATTGAGTAGCCGACATTTATTAAGCTCCGTCAATGTGAAGAGTAATGTAAATATGTGGTAAAGCAAATTACTTTTGTAAATCATATTATGAGTTTTCAAGAGTTTTCTTTCCTGAGCTTGGGAAGATGCAATTCCCCGGAGCATTGTATTTCATTGTGTATTGAAGCTGTTAAGAGAGTCATGCTCTGAGCCATTAAAGTACATAATGATGATGGAGCTACTTTTTAGCAAATAATGAGCCTATTAATTATCCACTCTCCGTCCGTATTGCAGATCTTTTCCTTAATACAGATACCTACTACAATATTGTAGACCTTCGATAATCTAACAGTCTTCTTACATACAAATCACAATGTTACTTTACCTTCAATATATTTATTTATTATTTCCTATATCTATAGACGAAGTGCTAAAAATCTTTACATTTTTCAAGTACTTCAGATAATACCAAAACCAAGTTCATATAGGTAATAACTAATTGTGAAATAAAGTAAACCAAGGTAACTTATTTTCCTTTATATTTCATCTTTCACATTTCCCAAGTTCATCACTTAATTTCTGGCGTAGCAGATGGAGAGATGCAACTTCCTAATACAAATAACACAAAGTGGTGATACGTAATAATATTTACGTACAGAACAGTAAGGTACCTTAACTCACCCACTCATCACCCTCCTCAGGGTATACAAACAATTACATCATTATGTCTCTCTAACTATCAAATATATTTCCCAAATTCCAATATTGAATGTATGTAATGATCACTAGTGGACCATGGAGCTTAAAATTTGCCCGAGTGCCCTACCTTTCTTGCCTTTCTATATTACTAAAATCTATTGTGATATTTTTCTATGTATTTATATAGCACAGAAAAGATTCTTTAGGTAGAAAATCAAACGGGATTTTTTATTTCGTTCTTCTTGAAAGTGTAAAGTATTATTTACCGCATTTTAGGTATAGCCCACATATAAAAGTAATTTTGTGGCTCCATCCGTAATCTTACATGCTTATTGTAAATGCAGGTTGCTATACTGCTGTAATACATAATATTATGTAGTATGGTATTGTACTACTTGTGCCAGTGGAAGTCATTCCTAAAGGCGCAAGGGTGCCAACCTGAACTATAGGGGGTTATACATTTTTTAACGTCTTATTCTTAAATAAAGCTAATGAAACTGGCAGTCGAACACTATTAAAAATCATCCAATTAAACCAGATTTTTTCTGGTTTAAATTAACACTAAATGTAGTGTAAGAATATGAAGTATTCTAAATATTTCTCTTATGAATAAAAACAATTTAAGTTTTCATTCGCTCCTTGCTACAAATATATACATAATCAAGACTACTAACAACTAAGCAATTCTCCATCGTTATTTCAATCATATTTCTTTAAAAAAAAAATTAAATTGAGGACCCAGTGTCCATGAAGTGACAATATCTGCCTTTGACACACCTTAAGTCTAACTATTTTCAGGACAGGGCGAAAGAGGTATTAAAAATATACTTGTATTGTAAAGATAGGCATCGCTATGAAATGACTCAACATCAAAGTGATGATTTTGGTTATTATTGTATTTTCGGCACACAGTTGCTATTTCTGATATGTATCTGTTCCCTGTTCTATAGGTTTACTATAAAGATGTATAAATGACTAATGAAACAAGAAATCAAATCTATTGGAGTGTAATGCTACAATAGAATTTAGTCCCAAACCAAGCCATCCGGCAACCCAATAAGCCACATAGCAGATGGTACTCACTTATAAATTGAAGGAGACTCAAATGCAAAGTAAACTAATGATAATACTAATAATGTCATGCCAATTCAAGCGAATTCGAACCACCACCGCACTGTGCACTTATTTATAGCCTAATATCTCTCAATCCTCAATAATAATAGCCATAATCAGCATTATAGAGCGTTGAGATCCAAAAGCAAGCTTCAGCAATGTCCTACAAACATATTATTGTTAATACACACACAATATGTAATAGTTCTTTCTAAATTAGCCTTGGTCTTGGTCCCTATGGAATGCGCACTTACAAAGAAGTAAATACACCAGCTAATCATCGCGTAACTCAAAAAAGATTTCATGCCAAGCCAGCCAGGGTGATGCCGTGGGCAAAGTCAGCACAGCACTTATCTTTAGCTCTAACTGATTTGGCAGTGTACTATATTTAGTAAATAATAGTGTTAGTAGATAGGTTATTTCCTTTTTATTGACGAATGCATGTTACATCATGAATCATAATCAAATCTCAATATCTGATTTCAGTCCCAATATCATTTGCAATTTCTGCACCAGGCCAGGTAGGACTGATAGTAATACTAGAACATATACTTAACTATAGTAATTGAAACGGAATATCTTTATCTCTATCCATTTACTAACTATACATTAAGATAATCAAGAAGGTGCTACTATGAATCCACGAATCTATTTATTAGCTTGAGTGGTTGTTGACAACGGTCAATTATAATTAGAGGCGATAGCGAGAATAGTCATTCATAAGATCAAAAAAGATAAAATCCTCCGTTCAGAAATTGCAAAGATGTTCTATTGTCATTTTGTCATACTAATTCACAGATAAAAATTAAAACACTACCACTAATCTCTGTATTAAAGTTACAGTGGAATGAATAGTATATTAAATATACTCATGCTATCATATTATATGTAGTATAACATTCATTCACTTCTAACTAAATAAGTATCTGGAAGATACTATTTCACAAATTAGTAAAACAAAAGTGCATAACTATCAGTACATATATATGTATATGAGTACCTAAGCATATTATAATACATTCATTGCTTGTAATCTCTTGTTTGAACAGTTTTAAAAATTATTATAATCGCAGTGCAAGCAAAATTTATATAAGTGACTTATATTTGGTATGTAATGTTTATAGTATTTGCAAAATAACTGGACCATTCAGCCAAAGTCAATTAACAAGTTACAGACTTGCAACTCATTCATTCATTGATACATATTGTACATCTCAATATGCTTCTATAATATTTAAGCTGACTAATTAATGAGTTATTTCAACTTACTCGGTGCAGGCAGTCCCATTCCCATGCCCATTCCCATCCCCATCCCACTCATGGGTGACATTGGGGAATTATATGGATGAGGGGATACATATCCAAGTCCTGGAACTAGGACGTAAGGTGCTGGAGGAAGTCTGATGTAGAACACAGGAGAGTTTCCATTATCGAGTCGTGTTCTCTTAGATTTGAATCCAGAATCTGAAACCGTGTTTCCAAAACGGTGTCCATTCCCATCTTTATGCGCGTACTTGAGAAACTCGTAGGGAGGAAACGTTCTCAGGAAGCGGCTGTTGGTTCTGGGCACTTTGACAGCCGTCGTCGCCGCTTCCGTGGGTGTACAACAGTTAAGGAAAATACAAAAGCCTATCAGCAACAATCCTCCTAGGCAAGCTCGTCTTCTTTCTGATGGATTACTTCTGATTGACATCTAGAACAGAAAAAACCACATTCGTGAATAAAACAAATCATATCACTCATGAAATGAATAAAACAAGACAAGCTATTGTACGGTAGTGAGTAGCATGTAAGTAGTTAGTTAAGATTTCATCGATTGTCAACCTGATAACGCATTGACAGTTGCATATTATGTTTAGTACTATTGTGCATGCATGTTGAGTACAAGACAACAGTCAGTCAAGACAAATCAAGTTCAAGTAATATGATATGTACATGGTTGAAAAATGTATATAGTAGTGTAACTTGTAAATGCAATGCTTACTTAGTAATTATGATTTATGCTAACTACATAGAAAAATGCTCTCCCATCGCATATTTTTGTATTTTTCTATGTTCTAACAATAAACAATAGTAAACTACATTAGTAAGTACACTACACTACTTTTAATACTTAAATACATAAGCAATACATTCCTTATAGTACCCTATAACCTAGAGTATGTGTGAGGAAGTTATCCAATTACATAATGTGCAACATTAATTGTAAAACAATGTGCCACGCTTTATAACAAGAGAATCCTTCTGAATATTCATATTCTAAACGAGATTAATTATTAAAACCACAGTTGAAAAGCGGTACTACCACAACCTAACAACCTCCAACCTACCTTTAATTACCATTGTAATTTTAGTGCTAAATGCCAATATTATGTTATAACATGCACAAACACACGTTACAGTACAGTACAATTTACATGCATCCCAGTCAAGTAGCTATATATATATTCTTAATACATAAGTTTTAGATGAGCTTTGAGATTACAGTAGAATATTGTGAGAATATTTATTAGTTTACAATACTGTGTAGGAGTGAAATGACACACGCACAATAAATACAAGTTAAACTACCTCCATCCCTTTATCCTTTTAAGAAACACTATGGTATGGTTATCATATAATTGTTTACTTTATTCTGGTTTACTGATATTTAAGCAAACAAAACAGCATAACAGTTTTCTTATTCTCAAGCCAAGGAAGGCATTCGTGATTTCTCAGTCTGTTAATCGGACGAAAGGGTAGTACTAATGTAAGTAAAGTAACTCTGGTTTGTATTTTGTATTACCTTTATTCAACAAAAAGCAGAACAAAGAAAACAGACGCATAAATATAAACAAACAAACGTGGAATAATTGCTACAATTACAGATTTTTGTTAGCCTTTTAAATACTACTGTTTCGTAAGTGGGTAGAGTATCTGTATTTATACTTTTACGGTACACTAACTTAAGTAACATAGGAAAAAAATTAATAATTCGAATTAAATAATGCCCTGACCTTGCCCCTGCACATTTACTACTTACTACTTACAATCACTTAGCACGCTAAGTTTATCTTTTCTTGTCTTCTTGCCCTTGTGAACACTAACTCTAAGTACTAAGTACGTATATATGGATGTACATGTAATTTAATTCAATATTTCTATTATGGTTGTGGTGTGGTGTGGTATGGTGCAAAAAAATCTCACCCAGCTGTTGCATGCACTTCACTCTTCAGTTCAGTTGAGTAGTGTAATACATTAAGCATTGCATTGCAAATTGAAATCATTTTGCGTGAAACGAAGATCCCGTAATAAAATTCTCATGCAGTTTACGTCTACTTATAGTATACATGCATACATAGCATTACCATAATAGTTTGTAATATGCTAGTTCTAGCTGTAGCTATACAGTTTACTCCTGATAAGATTACATGCATTTACATTACATTTGCAGTTGCAGTTGCCTATGCTGACTGATGAGATGAGTTTGTCGAATCCTTTTTAGATACAAATATTGTACAACTATATGTAGAAGAATACAATACATATAATGTCAAATCAAAATGTACAATTCCTTTTAGTATATTCTAACAAGTCAAGTAATAGTTACATACCATATAAGTGCAAAAACTACAAAATTAACTGCAAAAGCCAAGAAACTAGACTTGTATTTCAAATTGAATCCAAATACATAACAAAGTAACGTAACAACACATTTTTTAAATATCTACTTTGATTTTTGTAAATAAGATCTCTTTGGCATGGTATAATGTAAACTGAATCGGAAATTGATATGCAAGAAGAAAAAAAAGGGTACCTAAAACCTACGTGTGTCTGTAAAAGTGAACACTTGTCTAGCTTTTCTTTTAGAAGTCCACATGCAATACTGAAGGCATCTTATGTACTTAGTATGTAGAAGAAATGTTGTCCCATTTGTGAAGGACAGGATAAATGACAAGTGTCTTGTTTTTATTTTTTGTATTGAGTAATAAATATGTTAACCAAATCTGAATCCTGTTATGCTTATATTACAGGACAATATCCCCACTTGTTTTTATAGGCACTTAACATATAGATATTAAGTATAACAAGGTAGTGAAATGAAAGCTACACTAGAGAGAACACACAAACAATGTGTAAGAACTTTTATCTGAATTGGGATTATAAAAAATACTAAATGCATTTTGTTTATTGTTTGTTTTTGACACTTATTGCTTGGTGGGTAGTTTTGTTTGGTTTAACTTTCCTTGAAAGTTACATAATGAAATAAAACGATAGCCAACTACCAATTCTCGACAAAACTTAACTCATTATCGTAGCAATATTCAGCAACACTGCACTGGTACCTAGTATCTTCTCTAAAATCAAAATGATATTCTTTATCTGTATTTACTGTTATTAGCATATTATTATTGTTGGCATAAGGAATTCTTGCATGTCACTTATACTACAATATAAATTCTAAATGAAAGAAAAAATAGTAAATCAATTGTACACAGAAAACTGATAACAAGACCCGAACACAGCCAAAGTCAAATCTTTTGTACTAACTAACAGCAGACTAAGTAATCATATAATTAATTATCTATGAGGAATAAGGAACCTTACATCCCATCCCCCATTCTAGCAGAATGATAACCCGAAAGAATGAAGACATTTTTTAAAAGTTTAGTTAGGGAAATAGAAATATACCTTGTATGTATAGCTACATAAATATTTAGTTTGTATCTGCATAATTGTTTGTGTATATTTTATTTACTATGTAAAATGTACATCCTCTGCCCAGACACGTTTGTGATACTTAATACTTGGGTTTTCTACAATAAAAATACTGCCAATATAATTGTGAGACACCTACAGATATAATACGTTACATTGTAATACATACCCCGAGATACCATCTCAACTCCCATCATTGTATTGTATTCTAACGAAAAGCGTGAATAAAAACATTTAAGACTTTTTGCTTTAATTTCTCATCGAAGATGAGAATGAGAACATTAGCTCAGCTTAGCAAGGGAAGTTGGCTGCATTAAACTGCAATAGCAGCTATACCTGCGTAGCATCCTTTCTAATCCTAATGCACCTCATTTTATTCTTAATGTGATATCCCCTTCCTTTCCTTACAAGAGATTTAATCAAGATAATACTTTATATTCAATTTACGATTGTCGAGAAAACGAATAGCTAGTCAACCTTAAATTGAATCCAATTCAATAGATTTCATTCATTTATTTATTTCTTCCTTTATAGCTTTGCAATTATATCAAAAGGAAGGGAACATGTCTCACGTAGGTATTATACTCGTACATACAGAATGTATACGCTATATATACTGTACCCTCTGGTCTGGTCCTGGTCCTGGTTTGCGATTTATTGGCTCAACAGAGCTTTCAGTGGTAGAAGAGACATAATATAAGCCATATCACATAATAACACATTCCGCAGGATAATAAAAGGCGCCTGTATATTTTTTTCCTACTTACGGAGGAATCATAAGTAAAAAGTAAACATTGTAAGTAAAGCTGATCGGATGCAATGTGCCATTATGTCATTAATTGCACAGAAATGGGATCCAATCCATCACAATAGAAGGAATAACTAACTAACTCCGCAAAAAGAGGATTCTCCCTTTTGACTACTACAGTACACACTATATTGATATTTTATCCACAGAGAAGAATAGATTGTTGCTTTAGCTTTAATAGAATGACTTTAGCTTAACTCTTAGCTGCCTGATCTGGTATTGCCTATACAGAATATAATAGTAAATCTGGTTTCGATCTAAAGAAAGAAATATTGAGTTGATCTTCTAAAGAGTTCTCTGAAGGATGTTGTTGTGATCGTGTCTAGTCAGTCTGTATGTTTTGTTCTGTCCCAATCCATCCGCATCAAACCGATTCATTCACCTTCATTTCATAGTTTTTAACGGAGCTACACCAACTGCACTAACATTAACTGAACTAAACTACGTACACCAACTAGCCTGTGCCGTGCCTTTTTGACCGACAACGAATAAAGAGAATTTTTTATGCCTTATTGCTCGATTGGAATCAGTCTGAGTCTGTCAATGCCATTTATATTGGCGTTCTTCCTTTCCTTATCTTCTCTCGAGTAGTATAAGTACATTTCTTCTGTTGCCATTTAGTGCTCCCACCTTTACATAATTGTACTTTGCTTTACTTAAGTTAATCTACTTATCTAATATACTTGACACTGGTCATTCGTCTAACCTATTGTGTAACGTATTCGTATTTACTTACCAAAGCTAAATATTTATACCAATTCAACACTAACTACTGTATTTAAAGTTAATTCTGAGTAAATACACATTACTTAACTCTACTTAGCATTACACAAGCATTGAAATACAATTATATTGCTTTATTACTTGCGCTAATGTTAATCCATGCCTTGCTAATGGCTCTATCGCAACTTTGTATTGTGCCTTCATCTTCACTAGCTTAACTGACTCTGAGTTATTATCATAGAAGTGAATTCTAGAACAAAACGAGTATTACTTTTTTATTTTCTAAATACAATACCTACTTACTCACATTTATATGGATAATAAGTACTTATCTTGTAAGAGCATGTGTACATACAGTACAGACGACAATGTTCATCTTTTCTTCATACTCTTTAAACTTTAAATATCAAGTTCTACAACTACGAGTCTTAAGTTTTAACAGCTTAAGTTTAGCTTGACTTGCTTTTTGTTTTGCTTATCTTTGTATCGTGTCTTCGTGTACAGTACCTTTAGTTCTTTATACCTACTTACTTTAAGACTTTGAGATAAGGTGTAGTTTGCAGTGCAGTCAATATAAATACTAAATACTCAAACTCAGCGCATACTTTTCTTTGTTATTTGATACATACATTCCTACCTAAGCTAATACCTATATTTCTTGGATTGTACATGAGCATTTTACATAATGATCACAACATGGTTTTCAGTATCATTATCAGCGGACGAAATGCACATATTAAGTGTATCAAATCAACTATCAACAACTTGTTGACTTTGACTATTGGATTGAATAGTTGAATTCATTGAACTAGTACAAGTATTACTTAATGATTTTACTATTGTCTTTGAAAAATGCTTACTACATACTTTAGTTACCTTGCTACTGTTACTACAGTAGATTAAGTGCAAACATACATAACATGAATTGAACTAATGTTTAAGCAAGGGATTTTTGCAAATGAATCTGTTCTAGGTTAGGTTAAGG
Organism: Tomocerus mixtus; assembly: GCA_034694165.1. Classification (NCBI taxonomy): domain Eukaryota; kingdom Metazoa; phylum Arthropoda; class Collembola; order Entomobryomorpha; family Tomoceridae; genus Tomocerus; species Tomocerus mixtus. The sequence goes on along the minus strand of JAQFYC010006119.1, from coordinate 1,765 downwards.
GTGGGTTTTATAATTTTTACAAATGATGTAATCATAAGAGTTAAGTAAGTAGGTATTTGTAATAATAGTAATAGTATTTAGCTACCTAAGTACAGATATCTGTGAACAAGAATGACAATTTGAAACTGTAAAGTAAAGTAAAGTAAAGTGGATGCTAAATATGATGTGACAGTAGCTGTTGCTGTTGGTTGTGGTTTGATGGTAGTGTGTAATATAGTTATACCCATAAGATTCATCTGGATTTGGCATGGCTTTAGAGTTGGATGTTGGATTTAGTTGACTTGAGTTGACCATCTGCCCTTGCGTTAGGTTGCGGTGCTCCAAGTCAGGTCCTGCAACTTTTCTCTTCATTTCGCAGTGTGCAGGGCATGACTTCTCTTCCAGTTTTTGCACACGCTAAAACTAAACTAAACTCTCTTCGAAGCTATCAACTATTGTACTATCACTTACAATAAGTTACATAACATAACTATTGAATTCGAGACGAACATTGTTTTTAAGATATTTTATATCTTTCTATAGTGCTACAATGTTGTATAATCAACCTTTAATGTGTAAGCAAGGTACCTAGGTATCATTGTTACAAGACTATCTGAATACAATAGAATTGATGAATAAATTTGTGCGAATTTATTTTAGCTATTGTTTAGATTTGCAATATTGTGAAGTGAAAACAAAACATCCGCTTTGATCTTATGCAAAATTAAGCAGTAATATTTTCAACAGCAATGTCTTTGTCCTGTGTTGTTTATTTTGTAGTCTTTTCTCTATAAAGTATACCTAGCCAAGTAGTCGTAGTCGTAGAACCACCTGTATGATATGTATGTGTATGTAATTCCTGTTTTTGCCAACGTCCTTGGCTTAGAACTTTAGAATGCCTTGCTTATAATTATTTATTTTTATTTTCTAGTAAATTTTAGGTTATCTGCAATATATGTGCATCGTAAACATAAAGACGACAAGGTAGCTTATTCTAATTCTTGTGGTTTAAACAGAATCCTGACTTGAATCTTGCAGGTTTTGCATAAGTAATGAAGGAAGAGTCAAAGTCACGTCCACGTCCTTAAACTTTACATTGTCAATGTAAATTCTTTCAGTACGGGATACATTGAGTTATCTGAATGTGATGCCAGACAGACGCACAGGTACCTACTATAGGGAAAACCGATGCTTAACTTATGAGTATGCATTGGTAAGACACTTGTATGTATTTTGTTCATGCACATACCTTTATAGACGATTTTGTTGCGTCTTATGTCTACATAGTTATACCTGTTTTGAAATGCATGTCGTGGGCACTCAATAACATTAGGCAAACGAATCCTCAACAGACAACATTCTTTAACTAAATACTCTTGTTATTTACGTATTGATATTCATGTGTAGTGTGGATAGCATATACATAAATGAAACTCCCGCCCACCCCTCCAGAGGACAGCAACGCATTTTCTAATTTGGAGCAGAATTTTTAACGAACAAGACAAGGGCCAATTGTGGTACCTATTTAGTTTAGGTATACTCTTAAATTGTTTGAATTTAAAAAAAAAATCTCTTCGAACCATAATACGTAATATTGGATCCGCATATCAAGTGTCTATGACATATACATACATACGTACTAACGATAAGTCCATGTACTCCTCCAAAAAACAAATCGGGAGAGATGATATAATAAAGATTGCTCGTACTTGAGATTTGTGAAAGGGCAAGAACTTGAAAAAAGCCTAACAAAATTCTCGTTGTACGTAATGTAACACATGGGTAC
>JAQFYC010006118.1:0-12813 GCA_034694165.1 Tomocerus mixtus | reverse complement strand
GGGCGAACGGAGTCCAAGAAGTCACAAGACGCCCGACCGAAGGTCGGGCTCTTGTGACTGCTTGGACGGAGTTTTTTATGATGGCTAGGAACCCTATTTTTTTTGACCAAAATCGGCCCACTGGTTCCTGACATATGACTGCTTATAGTTTGTCTTCATTTTAATAGAAAATCGGGAAATTGGGGTATTGAAATGTAAAACACTGCTTCCAAGTTGTCTTCATTTTGATAGTCGACATAAAATCAACGGTATTGGAAATATTTCATACCGCTTCAACTACATAAATGAGCAATGTATACTATGAAATACATTTTGCTGCTTCTACCCAATGATATGGTCAATATTCATCCTAAAGTCATTCTATAACATTTGATGGACAACATTGGTCCTAAAGGGGTACATTTAGCCAATTTGGGTCCAAACAGGATTCCGCTTATATTTGAAATATGGGTGTTGAAATACCATGCGCTGCTCCCACGCTACTATAATTTTGATAGTTGACATAAAATCACCGTTGTTGGAAATATATCATACCGCTTCTGCTTGAACACAAATGAATAATGATTATCTTGTATTAAATAGTCAAAATGGGTTTCTATGGTGATTATCTTGTATATAATAATTAACATGGGTTTCCATAGTGATTATCTTGTATATAATAATTAAAATGGGTTTGCATAGTGATTATCTTGTATATAATAATTAAAATGGGTTTCCCTAGTGATTATCTTGTATATAATAATTAAAAAGGGTTTCTCTAGTGAATATCTTGTATATAATAATTAAAATGGGTTTCCATAGTGATTATCTTGTATATAATAATTAAAATGGGTTTCCATAGTCTGTATTTAATAGTTCTATATTTTGTGAATTTTTCAATAAAAACACCAAACTAAAATTTGTGAATTTTTCCATAGAAACACCAAATAAATTTTGGGAATATTTCGATAGAAACACCAAAACTAATCTAATAAATATTTCCTGAGCAACCCTAAACTAAATTTTGTGAATTTTTCCATAGAAACATAGCTTAAATATTTCCAATTCCTGTTTAAATAAGGATATTTATTACAGTTGTGCAACTTTACACTCACTCGGGCGGGCTGTATATGGTGGCTTGGCAGTTTTTGTTTTGTGCTTTCTTCACGTTGGTACTGATGACAGACAAACAGAATGATTTGTAGCTACGCGCCTTCCCGAGCAGAACCAGTGCGATACAGAGGACATACAGACGGACGAACGGACAGACAGAGTCTAATATTGACATAAAGAGCGAACTATGTTGGCTCTTAATAAATAGTTACAATATATTTTGGGCGGAGTGAAGCAATTACTTATTTTTACTTAGAAATCTACAACGCCTAACGCCTCCTTGAACTTCAAGTACTTAAATAGTGGTATGAAAATTTAATCTATATAATGACTTGGTACGACCGTTTTAATCCATGTACATTCACGCTTTTCAAATATCGTGACTGTAATTTCGTAACAATTGTCAGACGTCGAACACTTCAGAATGGAAACTCCTAGAATTCATTTTTCCATCATATTCCTAAATACATTATTATTTTCAGTGTATTTCTCTGATTCTACGTGCTTAAATAAATCAGAATCATGTTCAAAAATAATAGGTTTAGACAATTTAATTATTACATTATCTACAAACTACAGTGTATCAATTTTTTACGACAGCAAATTTCCATGTATACCATTTTATGAATACCGTGTTCCCATTATAATTATCCATACGGAAAAAGTGTTCCAAATCGACGTAATTAAAAACTACCACTTACTAGAGCGACGAAAATGGATTGTGACTCATGCAAGAATTAGCATATTATTCGACTTCAGCCAACTAAGCTTGTTATTTTTCAATTATTTAGTCAGTGGATGCGTCAACAATAACGATGAATCAAGACAAGCATTTTGTCGGGAGATGTATGGATATGATTTTTTAATTGTTCCCGCTGAAAATGTTGAATCATATGTTAATAATAAAGGTACATACGGAAATCCTATAGTTTTTCCTGTTGACAATTATTTTTCTTCAAATAACGAAGCTTCAGTTTTCAAGGTTAACAAAATTCAACTTTTTTGCCAAACTTGTGAAATATTCTGTGGAAGAAAAGAAACGGATGTTGCTCTGCTCATGGAATTCCCATTTATATTTTTATCGAAGAAAATTATCGAGAATGTTTTAAATTATATCTTCACTTATCGTTTTAAAAAATTGCATTCTACACCAAATTGTAAAAATGAAAACATTTCTGATTCAGTAAGTAAAAGTAACACGCCATTTAAATTCAACAGAACAATTTCGCCCTTTAAATCTTTAGAAACACAGTCAGTTAATTTTAGAGAAGCCATTTTGTCTTTATATTTGTCAGATTTGAACTACAATATAATGAACACAGATAGACCATTTTTCTCAAATGACAACTACTATGTTTCCAAAAAGGTGACAACAATTCGCATAGCTATTGGTGATGAGAGTTGGAATTTCGTAACATGCGCAGGAGTGGTGCAAAATATTCAATGGGAATTATATTTGAATCCATTTGATATTGAATCTTGGATTTTAATGATTCTTTCTTTCATAATTGGCTCCTTTTTGCTTACATGTCGAAAGTGTGTCAGCGCAAAGCAAAACTCTGTGCGAGGGACTGTCAATATTTTCTTGGTCCACTATTTTGTCTATATTGCCATTTTATTAGAACAGGGGGTCTCCATTCACAAGGGGTTGAGCAAACGAAGGCTATTCACAACATTGGGAATATGGATAATTGTATGCATTATTTTCAGCAATGCTTACAAATCTATCACTGTGAGTCAAATGCTACTTCCTCGAAAGATTGTCAGTAATTACACTTTAATAAAACATTTAAATGGATTTGTAATTTTAAGTTCCAATGATAAGTTTGCTAATGAATTGAATTCCATTGAGAAATTATTATTAAAAGTGCATGTAATTGAAAAGGAGTTTTTTCCTAGCCCTTCTTGTTCAGATCCGCTGCTATTAGAATATATAAAATATACTGGTTATGACAATACTTCCAAATATGAAAATATTAGCGCCTGCGATATAATTTTTCAGGATAATTACACAAGAAATAATGTAATTAATCGAAAGCTGAAGCAATACCAACATTTCAAAGAGTATGAGCTTTACCCTAAAAGTATAAATATGTCTTCAATAATATTTAAGGAGTTCATCATAAATACTACGGAGGTGGAAGCACAAAAGAAAATTAACATAGATCAGAAATTCTTTATGGATAGTGTGCTGCAATTTCCTGTGAAGTTACTGACAGGTATATTTAATTATGAAGATAATAACCTGACGTCATTCTTCAACAGCAATCACGATATTTTGAAATATTGTGGAAAAACTGCTTTTGTCGATCACAGTAGTTGGCTTGATGTCTATGATAAATTTTTATTTCGAAAAGTAGACTATGTAAGGGGGAAGGACGAATTTCGAAGGAATGTTAATTTTTATAGTATTCCTTTTTCCTTTAGTCAATACATTTTTTATTCCAGAATGCAGCATTTAATAAGCGCTGGAATCCCATCATTATTTCTAAATTGGGATAAGTATTTTCAAGGTAGACAAATAAGAGTTTCAATGAAAGGAAATAAAAACTCTGCATATTCTTCGCCACAGGGCCACAATGTAGCAAAAAGCCTTGCTCTGAATAATTCAAGCACTGTTTCCGTATTTTATATCTACATTTTTCTGAATGTTATTTGTGTGCTAACTTTTGCAATTGAATTACTCGTTACTTTGAGGATTTGGACAAAAATGAAACATCACATACGGTTATAATACAAATTAATAGGAACACATAATGTTAATATGTGTACAATGAATAATATAATTAACAAGTTATTATTTGTAATAATATGAAATAAATTATGTGAATGTGAATAAGTATGAAAGCGAATTATGTTGATAGTTAATCATTAAAATTATTTTATTTTATTTAAATACGCAAGTTAGAACAGATCATCCAAAAATAAATGGCTAAGCTTGCGAGGCATCATATTGAATCATTTTTTAATTGTAATTATAACTTTTACTGTATTTTTGGCAATTACCATTATGAAACCCAAAATCATTATTCGTGTAATATTTTTAAGAGTGCCGAGTTGAATTCTGCTGGGTCGGCAAGATTTTTTAAATCGTGAAAAGCATGTTTTCTCAATATCCTTCACTGGACTATATAACCACCGCCAAGAAGAAATACATCCTCTAGATTTTACATTGCAATCAGAATAAACCAAAAGAATACAACACCAAGGGAGCATTGTGCACATTGAGCCGAACGCCATCCAGAATACGAGACTCAGCATTTCATAATTGTTGAGGTTTCTAATCGCGAAGAAGTTTGCCACCACACAGGCAATTATTGCTAGCATGTGAAGCTTAAAATTTATTTGAGCCATGATATCGTTGAAGATTTTGTTCATGATTTGACTGCTGCGAAATGTCACTGCAAAGGCTTGGGTCGAAATGGAGCTGATGTTGATTAGCTTCCCACTTGGAAGCCTATATAATGTAATATATTAAATAGGGAATTAAATGGGACTTAAGATATTAAATAATTATTTTATGAAACTCTTCGCAATTTAACGTAAAAATATTCAAATAAAAATACTTTTAGTAATTACCTTATAGTTCCGGTAATCGTTCTGTGGCTTAGCACTGCTAAAGCTATAAGAGAGAAGTAGAAAAGTGCGATCGAATAGCAGAAGATTGAAACCCAGTAAAACATAATGGACTGGGTGACACGGATGATTACATAATAGTTTGCAGTGGGAGAGAATAGAGAAGTTGGAAACATTTTAACGCGACCCATAAGGAATACGATGAATGCTGTATTGAAGGAAAACAACATTGATGAATATGTGACCCCGTAAATTACGAGTCTGAGTTTTCCTTCCATTATTTCATGTCTTCTTAGTGCAACCTCTTTCATTCCATGATTTACTATATTTTCAATAATAAATAAAAGGTCAGAGTCATAAACTGAATTTGTAAATAATAAATTAATTTGAAAAGCGTGGAAAGTATATGAAAAATTACAATACCTTTGAATTTCTTTGAAAATAAAAAGAGAGAATTTAGAAAACATTGTATGTCGTCCATTTTTCGGTAAGTTGAGACTTGGAGGACAAAGATTATTGTAAAAAACAAAGAATTCACAAGGCAGAGAACAATATCAGTGGTTCTAGATGCTGATTTGTCTTTGTCGCCATAGATTTCCATTACCATTCTGCACAGAAGGTATACTGTGTAGAGGAATAATATCGGAAGGGATGCGAGAAACGGAAATTTATTTTTTGATAACACAATCCTACAAGGTTGTTTTTCGGTGGGAAGGATCACTTTATAGGGTAGTGTACCAACTAAGTTTCCACAGCGGAACATACACTGAATTGCTTGATATGTTTTGAAGTGGATCATGCTTTATTTCAAAATAATGTTTGACTAAATTACACAAAAACGAGTTCGGAATGATTACCTCACTAGAAAAGGTGTGCAATTTTAATATTGTTATTAAAGTTCAAAGTTCAAATTTCATTTTTGCTATTAAACACATGTGTTTTTTTATCTTAATAGTCAGCAGCTACTGAATACTATAGTTTAAAAGTCAACTGTTTTTCTGATGTTTCATTTAGGTTGCGTTAAACTGAATTGTAGCAAAAGAAGAATATAAGTGTTAGCAATTACTGGAACCAATAACTCTACATTTTAAGAATACTTTTGTTAAATATTATTTCCCTTTCTATCAAAATTCAGTGATAAGAACCCGTGGAAATATAAAATTTGAATGGCTAAATATCCAAGTTTTCTTTGGTAAAAAGCCCGAGAAAGCTAACTAACACCTTGTCAATATCTACCAATTAACAGTAGTATTTCGCTAAAGTGGGAATGTTCCATGTTAGATATGAAATATCAAATCCTGAAACTCCATTAATGTATTTTAATCATGAAAAAATAAGCAGCTACTGCCATGTCACTCAGTTTTGACACAATACTTAATAATGCACCTGGACGCCTGTCGAGTTCAGCAACAAGAGGTTCTTTAAACAAAAACTTTAAGCTGTTATAATAATCTTGGAAAGGAATGTACAGGGTTGTTGTTTAGGACGCATGATTTTATGTTGAAAATACAGATATTTAGCAATACAACTGCTAAAACCGTTTAGACATTGATAAAACGTTTTGCTAAATTTTTGAAATGATTACAAACAGAATTCCTACAATTTTCAGCTTTGAAGGCAATAATATTAACTAACTACTAAAAAAGTGGGGCGTATAAAATGTAATGTAAAAGATTTTAGGATTTCTGTTGTGCACCCGTTAAGAAAGTATATTAAACAGTCAAAATTCTGCGATTTATGTTCACATTAATTAATTTTAATATGCTGTAGCCCAATCTTTAGCGTCATTTTTGTGGTTGCGATACAATTCTTAAGAACATATTATCACGCTTACATAGAAATGTGCAGGAACACATACTTATGAGTTTTCTTGTTGTGGACTTGTTGAGTTATAAAGATTAAGTTTATTAACTACCCAGTATATCTTCACTTACCCTTGGTGAGTAAATATGCTAAGATAACATGACAAAACAAAATTTACTACAGAATTGTGTTGATTCTTACCCACCTTATAGTTATTTAGTGAATAATTTATTGGGATATCCCGTTTGGTGTTTTATGTTTGTTTGCCTTTATAGCTACAGTTAGACTCAAATGCTCCAGGTTTACTTTCTAGTTGATATGGCATGTTAATCCATTAATGTAATGAATGATGAATTCCATATATATACTTGTACTTACATGCAAAGTAATGTCTTTAGGTATTTTATACGAAAACTTTAACCTTACATTTCATTTTTAAATGTGGCCAATCGATTTACTAATAGCTACCGCATTGAGGCAAATTTTAAAGAACAAAAAATTGGAATGAAAACGAATCTTTATATGTGAAGTCATAAATAATATTACTGTTTTTATTATTATGCATTAAATCAATTGAAACTCAACTCACTGATAAAGCCGTTACAATTTTCGTAATTTCTTGCCAAATGAAATTTTTCAGGCGTGGCACGAAGACAACAAAGATGGTTTGTATAATTTTCATAAGAAGTTTAAAATGTAATTAACATCTTAACAGTATTTTTTGTAACAGCCATTACAAACATAAGTACAAACGTCTTTGTAACAAATCGGTAGCAACCAAGTTGAATTCTACAGGGTTGGCAAGATTTTTTAAAGCGGGTAAAGTAGGCCTTATTTATGTCCTTCCCTGGGGTATTGAGCCATCTCCAAGAAGCTATGCATCCTTTAGATGCTGTGTGCACATCGGAATATACTAGTAAAATACAACACCATGCAATCTTTGTACACAGCGAAGCACAACTCATGTACAGTACAAGTCCTAATAATTCGAAATCATTGCGATGTTTAACGGAAAAGAAATTTGCAACCACACAAGTACAGAATGCAAGTGCATGAAGAACAAAATTCATTTGAGCCATAATGAGATTAAAACTTTTGTTGAGGATTTGGGTACAGCGATAAGTTAAGGCGAAAGTTCCTATTGAAATGGAACGAATGTTCACTTGATGTTTTCTTTGGATCCTAAATTTTAAAAAACAAAATTTCAAATCTCAAACAATTTAGAAATTTTTTATATGTATCATAGATTAATATAATAAAACATTTCAAAATTGGTTTCCTACTTTAGTATAGTAGTGAAAGTTCTGTTGCACAGAAGAGCAAGGACGATCACCAGAAAATAAAATAGGGATACCGTGTAAGAAATGCTGGTCGTCCAGTAAACTATAATTGATTGAGAAAGATGAGGAATGAAGTAATAACTCCCATTGGGGGAGAATAACGAAGTAGGAAATATTTTTCTCTGATCTTGGGTGTACGCCAAGAAAGATGTATTAACGGGTAACACTATGGACACAAATGTGGTCATATGAACTATCCGCCTAAATTTCCGTTCAAGTATTTCATGCTTCTTAAGAGCATCTGCATTCATTCCGCGATCAACTAAATAAATATTAAATCATCCAATGAATAATTAATTACTTTTCTATAAAAATTCACATCAAATGAACCAAAATTTTTTAATTTTTAATTTATTTTAATTATGAATGAAACCTACTTTTGAATTTCCTCGTAAAGACCCAAAGAGAATTGAGAAAGGATTGAATATCTTCCAGTTTCAGATACGTTATAACTTGAAGAAGAAGCACTATTGTTAGAAATAAAGCAACCACAAGACAGAGAACAATATCTGTTGTCTTTGATGAAGATTTGCTACCAAAAGTTTCAGAAGCCATTCTATAAAGAAGGTACACAATGTAAAAAGATAATACCGGAATTGACAATATGAATAAATTCTTATTTTTTGCTAGCACAATTCGGCAAGGCTGGTTTTTGGTAGGAAGATGCATTTCGTATGGGACTGTACCAATGAAATTTCCCCAGCGGAACATGAACTGAATAATTCGAAATGTTTCGCACTCGATCATTTTCTCTGTAGTCACAATTTGTAAATTTTTCAGAGTAATAGTATTTCCTCCAAAAGTACCATTCGCTACCAGATGCAAAACGACTGTACAATAAAAGGTACAATTTTCTCTGGATAAATGTTGCATTTCCTTCTAATACACAACACATCACATTAAAATGTTTTCCCCGTTCAAAATTGCGTAGCTTTGGTTTAATAAATAAAATACCTTGAAGTGCTGCGAACCACGAACAATTACTTTGTAAAGGAGCGTGCATTGATTACGGTGATAAATTGTTCTTAAATGTTTCCGGCCAGATAAGCTACACAATAAGAGGAATATTACTGTTATCCATATTATCGTTTTTGATATTGTCGTCACAGAACTACCGCCATCCCTCATGTATTCCTTGTATATTTAATACAGGGGCGTGTCAAACAAAAATTCTGACGGAAATTACTCAGGCAGTAAACAATGTTTGACACTTTATTTAATAAACACCTAGAAGAGTCTACTTTCCGGCCTATAGGCCAGGCTATAGGTAGGCGTTTGTAAAAATACAATTACCTACATGCAGTCTCCAGGTATCTTTCAATAACAAGTTAAAATATTGTAGAAAGTCCCATACCTATTCCATTTTGCTAATAGCAAACCTTCAGATAATGACACAAGATGCTTACCTAGGAAAACAGTATTTATTTCTCAATTAATTATGCGATTAAAAAGTACATACATATTATACCTAAACTCTGTGTAACGCGACAATTACCATAGAGTGACAATTCCCCACCGCCACGTCGAAAATTAATTAATTATAATATAATTAATTGTCGTGGAATCCCTAAACTGTTGTAAACAATTGTAAATTACAGTTCATTCTATTAATTGTGCTCTAAAAACTTAAGGCTACTATGGAAAAATGAAGACATTATGGGTAAGGGTAAATATTAGTAGGACATGCTTTCCTGCGGTAATATGTACATAGTATTATGGTATATATACTATCATAGTGAACTTATTCATTCTACTGTCATTTCATATAGTTCCTATACAAGATGGTAAAGAAAATATACTACTACAATATGTAGTATAAAAAAATTTCGTTGCAATATATTGTTTGGGATATGGACAAGGTTTCAGTTATTGCCTAAACAGTAATGCAAATAAAATTAGACAACGTTCCAATTTTATTTTTATTTATTAAGCGAATTTAATAATATAATTATTAAAGTGCAGCGTATATTGCTACAATATTGGATTGTACATTGTTAAGTGCCTATTCGTTGCTTGTCAAGAATTTTTTTATTAATATTAATAACTAAGAAAATTACTACATACAATCCTCTATTACTTACTACTAGAACATTGTATAGACATCCGCCTTAACAATGTATAGGCACTGCGTCAATATTGCTAATATTGCTAGCATTTACTAATGGTGAATGTAAATGCTACCTAGCAATTTAAATTCAATATTAGAAAATCTAACACAATTATGTAGGGCGAGTATTCGTAATATAGTAATACAACTCATGAGACCTTTATGGAGAATGACTTAAGCTATGACTCAGATGTTAGTGTTTAGTTTAATGACATCAATATATAAGTATTAACTATATAGAATACACGTAAACTGAGGTTAAACTATCTTGGCATGCTAGACTTATGATGGTGTTCCAATAAATATTTGCCGAAAACCTCATTATAAACATAACGAGTAAGAACAACGGGGAACAAAAAAGAGGGATCAGCTATGCTCTTATTAAGGAGCTTGTCTCCTTTATGGTTTCGTTTTGTCTGTCCGTATGTGTGTGGGTCTGTCTGCTTGCGGTGTAGCTCAAAAACAACTTGCGATATCGTCAAAATTTCAGGGTAGCCTGTTAAGGACTGTGTAGAAAAATGGGGTCAATAGGGCAACGGGCTACCGACTTAGGTCAATTTGAAACATTCCGTATGTCTGTCTGTCCGTCCGGTTGCGTCTGTCTGTCCGTCTGTCAGGTTGCGTCTGTCTGTCCGTCCGTCCGGTTGCGTCTGTCTGTCCGTCCAGTTGCGGCTGTCTGTCCGTCCGTCCGGTTACGTCTGTCTATCGATTGCAATTCAGAAAGTAACCATTCACGAGAAGAAAATTATAATTCTAGAAAAAGTACATGGCAAAAGGGGTATCATTGGAAATCAGTTAATGTCCAGGAATTCAAATATGATCCTAATGTACCCCTAAAATCGGGTATTTTGGGATTTCACGAGAACTTAATATAACATGCTGTAAGATGTCATAAACTATTGACACTACTTAGCTCTACTAATACTCCCATCCGTTTTGCAATGGTTTATATTGCCCATACGATTATTATGTATCGCGAGATATATTATCATTTCACCATTACTGTTTCAGTAAGTAAGTCCACGCTCTAACTTTCGAACGCGTCAACAACTTTAAATTCAATTCTGTTTTCAGAATTCGAAGGAGGAGGTCAGAATAGAAATAACCTCGTCAGTGTTTTCAAGTTAAATCGGCCACACCCCCATGGAGTTCTGGCCACGCCCATAATATGACTTGACATAATATGACAAGTGGGGTATCGTTGTAAAGGTATTGGCGTAAGGAATCCAAATATGGATCTCACCATACCCCAAACATGGGGCAATGGGAGATTTTGTGAAAATTAGTAATAAATGTCTCCAATATGCTATTTAAACTATTTTCATGGTTCAAGTAAGGCAGATGTTGCACTTTTTGAATTTACCGCCACTTTTAGCATTGTTCTTCATATTTAGGTTAGGTTTTTCAAAATACCCGCCAACTGATTTGCCACTTTTGATTGGAGTGCCACACAGGCCTTACTTTAACCATTTTCATCAACTACACTGGCAGTTTAGTAAGAAGCATTAAATAATTTTTGATTACGGCGATACATAGAGACATCCGTTTGCACGGTTTATTAAGCTTTTAAATTGATTATGGTATTGATTATTGACTCACTGACAGAAGCTCTCCACTCTTCACTAATACAATATTTTTAATTGTTATGATAATGTAGGATATCAACGCAACGGGTTAACATTTTACTAAGGTACGATGTGGTGTGGTATATTTAATTATAAATCCAGCTTACATAATGGTTATTTAATAATATTATATTACTAATTATGATACATATATACTTTAAATATGTATTAAATATATTATACTGGTCCAATATATAGTAACCTAATCTTTGGTATACGTTTTACAATGAATTTTGACAAGCTCTTAAAATGTAATCAGCATTTTCACAGTATTTTTGGTAATAGCCATTACAAAAGCAAAAAGAATAGTTTTCGTAATAAATCTGTAGTTACCAAGTTGGATTCTGTAGGGACGGCACGATTTTCTAAACCGAGAAAAGCAGGCATTATCAAAGTTCTTTCCAGGAGCAGTGATCAATCTCCAAGAAGCTATGCATCTTTTGGATGTTGAGTTTACATCCGCATATACTAGTAAAATGCAACCCCACAAAATCGCTGTCGCCAGGGAAGCAAAAGCCATGAGGAGTATGGCACCCAATATTTCAAAATCGTTGCCGTGCTTTATACAGAAGAAATTTCCGGCCACACATACAATGGACACAAGTGAGTGCAGAACAAAATTCATTTGACCCAGGATTAGATTAAAGATTTTGACCAAAATTTGGGTGCAACGAAATGTTTTAATGAAAGATGTGCTGGAAATTGAGCTGATGTTTGTAATCTGTCCTCCTTGGATTCTAAAACATTAAGAACATTGTATTTTATTTTTATTTTTAGTGCTAATGAACTGAGGTTATGGGAACTTTCAACCTTATCATATCTGTATTAAATAAATAGTCGAAAATAATTATTACGAATAAGCTAAGCAATTTTAAATTTCAGGTAGCGTAATTTTGCACAAGTAAACTTTTCTTAACGTTGACCAAATAGTTTAATTCAAAATTCAAAGTAACTTAACACAACGGTGTAGATTTTTATTCAGCTAAATGGGACTCATCAACACTATAAAAATTCTTATTTTCAAGGAGTGCATTTATTTAACAATGAATAATGGATGCTAAATTCAAACTCAGTGGAAGCCTTTGGCAACGTTGTAGTAGAAACTAGTTTGTAAAATTTTATTAAGGACATCCTTTATACGATACGACATAAAAGGTCGCTATAACATATCCCATGTAAAAGATAGTTTCGCATTTTTGCTACTAGTTTTAGACGGCTCAATGGATTTTGATGTTGTGAGGCTCTATGGGTTCCTGGATACACTGGCTAG
>JAQFYC010006117.1:0-12815 GCA_034694165.1 Tomocerus mixtus | reverse complement strand
GGCCATAAGTCATAGAGAAAATTTTTCTCTTTCGAACAAGCTAACTCAAGGAACTGTACGTTTTGTCAAACTCTTTAATTTTTTCCCCGAAATTTCTTCGTTTTTTCCCGATAAGATTAACACAGAGAAACAAGGAGATTTTTGCGAATCCAAAAAATGAGGGCTGCCCACATTCTCGTTCTTTAGTTTTGACTTGTTTCCTTTCTGTTACCTGTACTGTAACGTGCTGTCTGAGTGAGCCATTTTCAAGTACATATGGAAAGTTTATCTATATACTCATCCAGTAAACCTTAACATTATCCTACGTTTGCATTCAAACTTCTACTTATTATGGATCTATGAGCACTTATTTACTAAACTTCCTTGAAGTATCTGCCTGTAAGTTTGGTTTACACTAGTGGTCCGCACATACTTCGTATGCGTTATGCGAAAATTCTGAACATATTAGGTAGGACATGACCATACCTACCTTTACATTTGTTTTTATATTGATGTTGTTCATATTACGCTACAACTATAACTATTTATTGACAATTATGAAAGTTGGCTAATTGGCGTGTTTAATTTGGATACTAATTGTAATATAATTGAAATTCAAGCATAATGTTTTAATGTACTGAAGTGATATGATTGTTGTTCGAAGCACTAAAGTCAGCCGAACTGGCCAAAAATCTACTCCTATATGTGAAAACCAGAGTTACGAATTTCGCTTTAAAAAGGTTAAAATGTGATTAGGCCTACTGTGTGTTTAATGAAATGCAGCTTTTCTGATGTACTAAACTACACATAAATGCTTAAACGATGAGCTAAGATGAGTAGTGTGATAAAATAATGGACTTATTAATTTAATGCTTTTAAATAAAATGTGTAAAAGGAAAAGTCTGTATCAAAATCTTGTTTAATTGTCAAGACTTACTCTGTCACTCACGTATCAACACCACTGAATCTGTATACACAACTTTTCTGACAACAAAACTTACAATGAGCGCGATCCTTTTCTTTGTCACTTTTATATATATAGCACCGTATCTTATATCTAAAGAATACATACATTAATTTTTGTTTTACAGCTGGCACAGAAATCAGAAATAGGTTATATTATAATATTAATACTATTAGGAAAATTAGAGGTCATTAAGAATATTGAATGCAACACATACAAGACTCGCATGATCATCTTGTTACACATCTTCCAACATTTAATCTTAGAGTCTATACTTATTGTAATTGCAAAATGGGGTGATCTGAGTTAAAGTATTGATTTACAACACTTTTACATGGATTAAGCTTATACTTCATTACCACATGTATTGATTTTAGACACTTTGACATGGATTATTATCCTATATTCTAACACTGTAGTCATTGATTTCAGGCACTTTACATGGAGTCAAACGTACATAATAGATACCTTTTATACTGGTTGTAGCGCAAAGACGCACTCTTTTTGACTTTCAGAAGCAATAGCTCAAGAACCAAACCAGGTAGATATAGTTTAGTTTTCTAAGTAAATGTGACGAATATAATGTCCGAATTCGGACCACAAGGTGCGCGTCAGCGCTTCTCACAAAAAAAATTGCGAAACAAAAAGTGACGAAAAATACTGTCGTACTTTTGATTTTCAGACGCAATCAGTCAAGAACCAAACCAGGTAGAGTATTGCGGGTTACATATTCGGAAAGACACGGGTTTTCTTTTAAATGTGACGAAAATAATGTCTGAATTTGGACCACATCACGCGCGTCAGCGCATCTCCCGAAAAAAATTTACTCAAATTGCGAAACAAAAAGTTGAATGTACAATTGAACATCCCCTTTTGGCCTCAATTTCTTTGGCGACAACAGCACAGCTTTTCTTTCTTTTATTCTAACTTGAAGTTATGATATTTTGCGTTTCTTGACTAAGAATCACAGCGACTCCTACTTTGGAATAATCTGTATGACACGCGTCCTCTAATTTCTTCCACGTTTTCTGCACGAATTTTAAGCTCCG
Organism: Tomocerus mixtus; assembly: GCA_034694165.1. NCBI lineage: Eukaryota > Metazoa > Arthropoda > Collembola > Entomobryomorpha > Tomoceridae > Tomocerus > Tomocerus mixtus. The sequence goes on along the minus strand of JAQFYC010006117.1, from coordinate 10,823 downwards.
ATTCAGTCTTTCTGCCGCATATTTTTGAGTGACAATCTTTGCTCCTGCTTTTTGGCATCTTTCATCACGGCGTCATGTCATAACCTTAAGTCGGTCAATATAACGATTTCCTCCGAATCAACAGATATTTCCCTCATTGTCACTTGCTAATTTAACAATTATAACAATAACAATAAACAGACAGATGCTGTTCTTTTGAATTTGGTACCAACTAGGAAAAAGTACTGCTGGATTGAGGTAAAAAAGACTCAGTTTTTTGTTTCGAAATTTGAGGAAAATTTTTTCGGGAGATGCGCTGACGCGCACGCTGTGGTCCGAATTCGGACATAATATTCGTCACGTTTACTTAGAAAACCCGTGTCTTTCCGAATATGTAACCCGCAATACTCCACCTGGTTTGGTTCTTGAGCTATTGTGCCTGAAAGTCAAATGAAGTGCGTCTTTTCGCTACAGCGTGTACATGTTACCTACGCACTAGCATCGCCCATACAAAAAAGGTGTTTTTCATTAATAGAGTTTAATATATAATGTAATGGTATTCATATACTATTTTGTTTTTCAATATTTTTAAAGTAAGCCAAATAGTACATAACTGTAAGCGCATTTAAATATTTGCAGTGTGCAGGATTACTGTTCCATTACTGTTGAAACATTCGATTTTAAGCCATCATGTAAAATAAATAGTGTTTCCTCCCATTAATGGAGGTATAATGAAATGCAAGAAAAATTGGTACGTTGCGTGTGCAATTTGTCATTCAATTTCAATGTAGTCCTTTTCTGCCAATTGTTTAGCACCGTTATCTATATCCACTTTATCCGACAGTATCTGTTTACAATAATAGTATTTTTAGTCGTTTATTACTATTGGGGTTGAAACAAATAAATCAAAGTATACTCACTTCAATGTCCAATGAAAACAGACGTTTAGATGCACAGTTCTCAAAAATTATTTTCAAAGACGAAAATTTTGGTCGCTTTGAGGGTTCTACGTTCCAGCAATGAAGCATTATGTCGTACCTTGAAATAATATAATGTTTAAACGAATAAATACGTAAGCATTGTTACCTATGTGTAGTTAACTTACAGTTCCTGTGAAGCATATTTAGGTTTAATATTCCTTAATCCTTTCTCTATTTCAGAGACGAATTCTATAGAGAACGAGAACCCCGGGTAAGGTACTTCTCCAAGGGAGAATATTTCCCACAGTGTGATGCCATAAGACCATACGTCCGATTTTGTCGTAAATGTTTTCGTCTGCAGGCTTTCAATAGCAAGCCACCGCCATGGTAAAGGATCTTCTCCTTTCTTGATGTAATTACTCCTTTCATATATTCGACGACTCAATCCAAAGTCTGTTATCTTGGCATTTGCTTCCGCTGTCAGCAATACATTCCTCATGGCTAAGTCCGAGTGGATTACCTTAATATGCATTTATTGTACAACAACAAACTTTCTTAATACAGCTCGCACAGTTTTAGTAAATTAATGGAAAATCAAACTAAAGTTCTTAAATCTACGCTACAATTTTTAATAAGAATTACATTTTTCGTCCCAATAAAATCCATGCCGCTTGCAATTTGGAAGGACCATTTCAGCAGACTTGTAATAGAGTGCAACGACTGTGGTGTATTTATATGGTTTGAATTTTCACTAAAACGAATAACAATTACAAAGCATTTCAAATTAATTTCACACAAATGGAGGCTAACTAGGTGAAACTATATTTAAATCCCATACAAGAATATACCAAGATAATTCGTGTTTAAGTCTTGTTTCTATAATAATAATCGATTTTTTGCATCAAATTTGGAATAGATTTAATATAACTATATATACCTAGTAACGTTCGTGTACATGTCGTTATTCAGACACGAATTTAGAATTTGACACTTCTTAAATAAATGTCGGTTTGAATCCAAATACGATTTGAGAGATCCAAGTCCACAAAACTCAATTGCCATGAATAGGATTCCTTGCAAAACGTTTACTTATTTTAGAAGATTTCTCACTTCATAATATAAATTAGGTAAGCGTAAATTGTAATTTTGTGTATCACTTTTAGTACAAAGCTCTTATAAAAGTAACTAGCTCAACTAATTATAATGTATATATAATTTGGCTACCTCTTTCAATTTCTTGTCGATATGCTCCTAACAAAGTGACGATGCACTCATGCGGGCCAAGGTACATTAAAATCTTCAACTCGGATACCAAGGCTTTCAGGTGGACAACAGGTGCCTCAACGGGGACCGTTTTGAAAGCCACATGCCCGTCCACCCCTTCCATAAGCCCTTTGTTTACTTCGCCAAACTCTCCTTTTCCAAGTGGACATTTACGATCTTTTTTAGAATGAATAAATAAATTACCAGGAAGTTTATATTATACTCTAATTAAATACGAGTGCCTCGTTCAGAACCTAAACGTTTGTATGTATTATTAAATTTGATATCATAATTATTAATTATGCAATAAATAAGAATTTAATATTCTAACCGACATAGAAAGAGGAAGAGTTATTGATATCATATTGCTCATCAAACACCATTTTAAGTGGATCACTTTCCTCCTGTGGACCATCTATTCCTGCAGCCACCGATTCTCTTCCGTTCAACAATCTCAGTACTTCTTTCATTATTCTGTATTTCTTCAGCTGTAATAATATTTAGTTAGAATATCGTAACAAAAATAAGATATTTGGTAGAATAGGTATTAATAGTGTGCATACTTAACCTTTTCATTCCTCCAATAAGCAAATGCTGCAAGCAGTAGGATTCCGATTCCAAGACCAATTAAAACGACGGCAATTAGAGATAAGTAGTTATTAGTGTCAATTTTTTCTAAAGGAATAAGTTTAATTAATGGTTGTATCGTACCGCGTCGAAAGAAACAATTAATTTAAATTTGCAATGTATCTGTAGATATGTAATATAACATACTGGTAATTTTAAATATTTTAGAATCTTCCCCGGCAACATTGGAGGCAGTGCAAATGTAGTCCCCAGAAAATGAGTCATTAAAAATTGGAAAGAGCAAAATAATTTTGTCAAACACTCGAAAGGGTTCCGATATATTCTGTATTATTGTAAAATGAAAAAATATATTATGAACTAATGACAAGAATTTTTCCATCATTATATTTTGACAAATTTAATAATTACCTACCTCATTAAATCGGGTCCATTTGATAGCAGGTATTGGAAGTCCACTTGATTGGCATGAAATACTTTGATCTTGTGCCCCATCAATAAATTTAACATTGGCATCCGCAACTAATATTTTTGGTGGAATGGACTCTGATTTCAAAGAATATTTAATCAGTACTAACTTAAAATAATATAAAAGTACTAAAGTATAATGTAAAAGTACTATAAAAGTACTCATTACAATTTATATATCTTAATGTAATCTGTACCAACAGCTTCCTTGCACATGACATAAGTATAGATTATCGTAAGTCACAACCTATCCGATCACTTAGAAGCTGTCTTAATCTTGTAATACCACAATATAAAACAGAATTTGGGAGGAGAAGCTTTTTGTATAGAAGTGCTCAAATCTGGAATTTACTAAAATATAGTTTACAAAACTGCGACAAATATTCCCAGTTCGAAAAAGATGTTAGACAGCATTGTACAAAATCGACAATGTACTAAATCTAATCCTTACAATTTATGATAATATTTATGCTGTATTGGATAGGAAAACCTTATGACTAATACTAATGACTAAAATAATTATTATACTGTACTAAATTGTATCTTGATATTTTTTTTATATATATTCTACTAACAAGGCAGTGATAGAAGAAAACTTGTTTGTTATTGATGTGTCAATAAAGCAATACCAATACCAACACCAATACCAAAATATGTTCCTCAATTAAGACATTCCTCGGTTTTAAGGATTATCATACCATATATCTTAGTGCTGATCGAGATGTTCCTCCAAATATTTTGATTCAGTACAGGAGCCGAACATATAATAGAGTGAATGGTGGTGTCGTCAAAAAACACAGAAATCTTGCTACTTGGGTTCATGTCAATATTTGTGATACCATCAGCACTATTTTGTTGTTGTTCTACAAGTAAAAAGGAAATTCTTTTGGTAGTTTATATTGTTGCATGCACGCATTTTATTAAAAATCCCAGAACGCTAGCCCAATAAAAAGTACCATGGACATAACGTTCGCATATTTTTTGCAATAAATTATTTTACTCGTTGAGTATTGAAATACGAGTATATCTATTGAGGTAAGCAAACAATATAATATACCTGGGTATACCTGAAGCTCTGATCCATTTGAATATTGTATAAACCATTGTAAACCATTGTAGAAGAAAAATGAATGAGCTTCGCAGTAAAAAACAAACCGTTGGTTTGTATAAAAATACTCGCCTGAATTCATACTCCCTAGTTTTAATGTGGCACTGACCGGGGGTTCTGTTTCCATCTCGTGTTCCAAATCTGTTTTAAAGAAACAAGAACTTCATTTTTAGATACATGCATCCTACTTTTATTCAAATTTCCATTATTTTTGGCTTACAAATTTTCCCATCAAACCCCATGAAATATATTTCTTGGACATCAAAGTTTGTGTCACGAGTTGCGGAGCAATGTACCACTCCTTTACTGGAAGGTCGAATTGCTGCACAGTGTTCTGTATGGAAGTACCGTTTGGCCCCAACTTCGGCACATGATGCCGTTTTTCTATTCAATATTGTCCCCATGCACGACGGGTTTAATTTCTCGTGCGCTTTCTAAACAATTTAAATTATGGGTGTAAAATGATCTAGGTTAGCAAAGCATGTACTTTGCTGTAAAATTATCCGCTAAAAATTGGAACGTGAAAGTAAGAGCAATCTAAATAACATTTTCGATCCAATATTAACTGATGAATAAAATAAACGTACGTCACTCAGGCAATTTTCAATTAGAATTTGACACTGTAGTATATTTTTACACTCCCAGTGCTTCAGTGATAATGAAAAGCCATCTTTAACATCATAATTTGGGCTTTCACAAATAAATACGTTGTCTTTATGAGAAAAGTAGAGCGGGCGTACACCTGTGAAAATATGACATTGGAATATTAATAATACTCTTTAATATCTAGTGAATAATAATTGTGTCACTCGCTTATTTCTCATTATGTGGCAGAAATTACCGTATTTTTAAAAATCTAGTGCCTATTTCCTATTTTTATCTAATCGCAAATGTGCTTGCAGACATTCTTAATACGTATTAGTGTGAACATTCATTTGCCGTTGACGTAATCCAATTATAATTTTACATCTTACAGTGATGTTAATATATTAATAGTCCAAATGCTATTAAATACAAAATCTACCGTCGTAATGAACAACCCAATTAAATTGCTTTGTGTTTGGTCGAGAGCAATAAAGACGGATGGAATTGTAATAAAGTTGCAATGGCATATCAAGCGCTGTCATATTATGCCAAGGTAATTCCACAGTTCCGTAAAATCGTTTTGTTACTCCAGTTTCGTTGTAATAACGGTATGTTTCATTCATTACAGGATATATATTTCTATCCCACCTGAAAACAATTATCTGTATTTTGTTTATTTTTGATAATACGTAGAATACTTTCTATCATTTAATGCTATCAACATTTAACAACGTTTAATGCTACATATTAAATTTGCAAGTTGGCCATTTATTTTTACAGCGTATAAAATTGATTAAATATATCTTTAAAAGCAATTTCATATACTATGCTTACCACCATAAGTATTTTAATTGAAGTGTTACGTTCCCCAAAACACTGGAACACATTATATTAAGATTGCTGCTTGTCTCCATTCCCGCTTTTAGAATATTGTAAGTGGGACTGCGAATATAAAGGTGATACGTTTTCGGAATCATTTCCTCAGGTTCTAAGGATACAATTACTTTTCACTTATTAAATAGATTTTACAATTGTAATTAGCTGCATATCTACCAATTTGCTTAAACCCATTTTTAATCCATTTTACCTTCCACTTCAATCGTAATATTCCTTTTGCCATATGTTTCTTCACAGCAAAAATAGGAACGGCAGTAGTAGTCTGCAGAAATTAGTAGGTCAGATTTTAGATGGAATCCTTCCATAGGGCGATACGTAATGGTGCTATTGTTAATGGTCAGGTTTTCCACATCCTTTCAATTCCAAAATTATAATATTTACATAAGATGTAAGATATATTTACATATCTTTAAGAAAAAAACCAATATAAATAAGATGTAACTAAAAAAGTGGGTGCCGTTTCTACCCTTAGTCTGTGTAATGTTGTATTGTCGTCTTCCAGGATATTAATACAGGGCACGTTCACAACACCTTGTGACGACGAATGAATACGAATATTTTGTTTCAAGGAGTATAATCGGCAGAAATTGTGCAGGTTATTTGCTATTTGTTAAGAAGTGAGCGTAGTAAAGTAACTTAATTATGGTAATCCGTATCTACTAGGTTTTAAATAAATGTTAATAATTAGTATTTAACGTTAATACTTACGACGCAAAAATTCCAGAAATATATTAACAGCGGTTTTTGGGTCGTTTGAATTAAATATTTTGAATTTGACAATATGCTGTGAATATACGCTGGTGCCTTTATCCTCTGGAAATGCAATGTTTAGACGATACCGGTATGTAGACTTATCATTATAATTAGCAATTAGCCTTTCCTGGCCTAATCTCGTGTACTTTTCGTCAATTTTACTGCTAAATCCAATTTCGACAGACATAGGAAGATCGGATGTGCACTGAAATGATGTATCACCATAAGCTCTATTGGTATCAGCTTTAAATAGCGAAATCACGATATTGTTTGGTGAACGCTGAAGACAATTGGCACTCATGTAATCTTTACGGTAAGTAAATTTAAAACTGCACTCAAAAGAAATGTTGGCGGAAATCTTGCAATGGAATTTCTCATTAGGGTCTTCTCCCTGTTTAATTACTTTACCTCTATCCCATTTAGTAGGAATTTTTCTTGCTTTGAAGACGCCTTTTGTTACCGTGTCGTTGCCGTCAATACAAGTGTCTACCCCAAAATGTGTCGGAGGAAAAATTGAAGTGTATACAATTACACTTTGTAAATCAATCAAAAAAGCTATAATTTTTAAATATGAATGCATTTTTTGTGACACTTTCCATAGAATCCCATTCCGTACGCTTAAACTCCAACAATACTAGACTAGTACTTCTAGTTTATATTCTTACTAAAGACGTGGAATGTTTTGTGTAAATAAAGTTTTGTGTATTCTATATAAATGTATGTATACCATACCAATTCAATAAATGTTTTTCCTGGTTGTCGAACATTGAGTAATAATTACTTTTTTCCTGTCCATTATAGTGCTTTGGTAGAGTATTATTGAATGTAGTAAATTATTTGCTATTGATAAATACATTATTTTCGTTATCTTGTATAGGGTGGAATACATACCATTCAATGGTGTGTTCTGCACCTAAAAGTGTAACTTCCCTTGCTATAGCTGTTACAGTTATACATATACAACCAAAATGGGCACATAATAACATGACAAACGCATCTGTACTGTATACTTATACAAATAATATTTTTTCGACTTTCCTGAATAAATACACGTATGTATCTAGACGAGAAGGAAAACGCCCATTATATTATAAATATTACATAGCGTTATTTAACTGTGATAATTGGAAATATTAGTTGCATCATCAATATCTGTAATATCTACGTTAATTTGGCATTATATAATTTCGTATAGTTTTACTACTTCATTTCAATAAGCACAATCTTCATATCATATATTTATGTCTTATGCATATTAAGGCAACAAAGGTAACTCAGAGTTAGCTATGTATATACTCATAGTAGCAGTCGTAATTAACCAAAAAAACTAGTAGTACTTATACAGATATTGGATTAATAGCATATTACTTGTGCTATTAACCCAACATATACAAATAAGTACAATATAATACAGCTTGTGCCATAATGACTAAATATTTAATTAAAATGCCTTTGAAAAGTGTGGGAATACTTACAACTTCGAGATGATGGTACAAAACCTACGCCACATTAACGTTATGCAAGATTTGTGAAAAATAAGACTATATTGCAATATCAGTAAAATATATGTTAAATAATTTAATTTTCCAAATTTGAGCAGTGGTTTTGTAACAATAATTGTAACTGAATAACATTCTGGGTGAAATGTGTATGCTTCCAACTAAATCATCAAATATAGTCAAGATCGCTAATGTGACCATACCGGATGATCCCTAAAAAGGATTTCACTTACACCTTGCAATTGCTCGAAAACGGTAATCTGGAACGTAACAACAATTTATATTATAATTTGACACACTAATGTATTATTTACTATAAGACCGAGAGAATTATTAAGCGCATACACTAGATACAAATATACATTTTGGGAACTTACAGTGTTTGTGCCTCTTTTCAGGAGTGGGGCTGGAACATACAATGTTTGTTGGGGTCCCACTTCGAAATATCGTCCAATATTGAATCCATTAACGAACACAATTCCCTTGTGCCAATATCGCATGTCTAGCCAAGTGTCTGCAGGCTCATCATTGATTTCAAATGTACTCTGGAGTAGCACCGGTGCACGGTGAGTGATAGAGCTGACTGGCTTCCAACCTGTCAAGCTGTATTATACAGGAAAGCGTTAAAATTCAACCTTGCATTATAAATATCATATAATTTAATATTTAGTCAGCTGCAATATTAATATTTAAGTAAACTCTTACTTGTTTGTCCATTTGTTAGTGAATTCTAGGGCAACTACTTGAATATCTGTCATTTCCTGACCGTCAAGGAAAATAGATTCATTTATTCCTTTTTGCTGCAGGAAATCGTGTAATATTCCAAAATTAACGCGTCCCATGTTTTCAACTAATATGTCAATTGTATGGTCTCCACTTTGACCCACTTGTAAGGTAATTTCTCTTTCACTGAAGAAAACCATATTATATTAATAGCACATTGTATTAGAAAATTGTAACAGATTTACAATTTTATGACGTGTCATTAAGCATAATTATTCAGTTGTTTTACAACTATAATGCCAAAATAACATATTGGAAATATCTTAATGCTTGTTCGTTGTGCCGGAACAAATTCAAACAGTGTCCATTGCCCATAATATATATTTGTGTACCTCTTTATCCAATAACCATCAGTGTCCTGCAATTGTCCATCTACCGAAACGGTTGCGAAATCATTTATTGGTCCAGCCTATATCAAAATAAATATATAAAAGACATTCTACAAGATATGAATAGTGTTAAAAATATCTGTTGTATACTACAAATGTACTCTGAGCTTAGCTCCGTTGGATATTGCTGTACGCTTTCTGTATAAAATGTATCCGAAAGATTGACCGCTGAAAGGTCCGTTATCCCCATTCATTGGTAACATTTCCATTGACACTGGTCTGTCGTATGTAAACTTGGCTGAATTCGGAACCTGATCAAGAAGATCGTCCAAATTAAGATATGTTTGTATTTCAATCGTAGGATATGCACGTTTGGGGCTCTCCGGTATCTGCTCTGGTCTGTGAAGAGCTGGGATTTGATAAATTTCAATTAATTCCTTAATTCTGTCGTATTTTGGAGTGTAATCCCCAGCTTCGGACAACGGTGCATCGTAATCTAGTAAATATAATTAAACTTTATTATAATTGATTAAAATTATATTGGTGTAACATACTATGGGGTCCAAGAATGTAATTGACACACAGAACTAAATTAAAATGATAATAGCTTGCTACTTACCATAGCTAGTGGTATCAGAATGATAGTAAGGCTCTCCATCCTTCCAGTTAGCTCCATTCATAAATCCAAAGTTTGTTCCCCCATGGAACATGCTTAATTACACATTTGAAATAAATTCCCGTGAGTAATTAAAGTCTTTAAATAAGTAATCATACAATAATACTTGTAAATTCGTAAAGTGGCTTACTAGAAATTAACAGATGCATTATACGTGCCCATGGCTAGTTCGAAAGTATTTCCATATTCTGCTCATTTACGAAACAGATTTCGCTTTTAATTATTTATATCATGATTATTTACAATCATGATTATAGTATATACAATATATTAGAGCCAATTACTCTTCTTACCAATTGGGGATACTGTATGATGTTCTTCATACCAATGATCCATCCATCCGGGATATGATTCCATAATCCAAAATGGTTTATCTGGTTGCAACTCGTGCAGGGCTTCATACATTCCTTGGGGATTATGAGTATTAGCAGTAAGAAGCAGTCCGGGTAAACTTGCACGATCCGTTCCCTGATTATCGGCAGTGAAGTAAAGAGTGTCGTCCCATCCATTGTCAGTGATCACTTGCCTTATGAATTCCAGATATTCAGTTTCAACTGGGTGAAACGAAGCGTATTCATTCTCAATCTGTCAATGGAAATGTCAATGCATATTAAAAAATTGAATTTAGCTAATAGCAATCTAATTTACTATGTAATTAACTTAAATGGATGAACACACTTTTCATTTATATAACTGTCATGTCACGCAGCATAGCAATAACTTAATTGACAACTGATTACATGTGTAAGATATGCTTTAAATAAAATATAACCCTTGTTTTGTAATATTATAAATGTAGTTTAAGTGGTATTGCTACAAGTACGAATAAAATAAAAGTGACGAGCAGTTTCGGCTTCGTTATATAACTGCAATAAGGTACATATATATGTCACCGGCAAAATCGGTAATAAGGCATTACCGGTAATGCCTAGACAAAAACGGTAATGTTTCTAAAATTTCAGTTTTTGGGTCAAAACA
>JAQFYC010006116.1:0-12823 GCA_034694165.1 Tomocerus mixtus | reverse complement strand
TATACTACTACAATGATTAACATGTTCACCTTTCAAATAATTTGGTGCTAAAATAAATAAATTGTTGGTGGCAAAATCATCAAATAATTTTAATACTGGTTTGGTGGCAAAATGATACATTTGTGGTTACGGAATAAATAACACCACAACAATATATCGATACCTTTTTTTGCGAAAATAGATTATCATTTCTTTTAAATACTCAATATTAACTAAAAATACTATAGAAATTAAAAGAAAACTTTTTCAGTCAGTATTCACGACTCTTTGTGAGGCAATAAAAATGTTTAGCCAAGAGTCAAAAACTAATCTCTGTGATCTATAATGAAATACAGCTTTAATTGTTGCTTATGTGGTGGACGTAATATGTCCAATAAAATATTAATCATACACATTACACATCTACCCAATAATAGGGAATCGTTGATTTCACATACGTATCTTAAAGTGGTCAATTTATTTTAACAATGATTAGTGAGTGCCTGTTTGCAACATTATGCGAATTCAGGAAAATAAAGTATTTTTTCTAATGTGTGGCAATGGAAACTTTTTTAGGACCTAAGGGAACGATGACCGGACGTGACGCGAAACTGTTTGTTGGAAATTCTTTGAATGTGAGATTAAATTCAGAAATTTGCTACAAAAAATTACGCAAAAAGAAATCTGGAAAAGTTACAGAACAGAATGAAACATAAATATTTAATAGAGAACTATATAGAAGACATTCGGATTATAAACCAAGTCCAATTTGGTAAGCCCCTTTGACGATTAAAGCACCTCATTTTTTGTATGTCAAGTAGCAGATGATATTAGATTAAAAATGCAATGATACAGCTCAATTTATATTCTAATAATTGACACACTTATGGTTTGTTTAGGTGGTCCAGCTCGTGCCTCGGATCGGTTGTGTTGTGGAATGAAATTCAACATGTGGGCATAATTGTCAGTCAGTAACACAATACTAATATTCACACACACGTGTACATTGATAAACATTGGTCCGTGTCTGAAAGTGCTATGTAATGTGGGTTAGGGGTAAGTAAGTAGGTTGTTAAAATTCAATTCAACCCTTTCTTGCTACTACATTCTACATACATCATTTTTTATACATACAAACGGAGCCTACTATCGGTGAACGGATTAATTGATTATAAAAAATGTTTGAATAGGGTACACTAACTGGATGACGGGGTGAAATAGTAGAAGGGAGCCTCTTCAGCTTCATTCTGTTCTACAGCTACAACTATTTTATTCAACATCTACAATAAGAAGAGTATTAAAGGGTATGAGAGCTTTTTTAGACTATTTTTTATCTAGACTCGATCATCATCGCTATAAAGGTTCCTTTGCCACTAGCACAAAAAAACATATCCACATTGTCTGTAATGAGTAACCCTTTTAAACAAGTATGCAGTACAGTATAGTAAAAGTGACTTGCACTCACTTGCATACTTAAGATGAACTTGTTTGCATAGAAAGTGTCCTACGGTGTAATAAAATTATGGTAAACGTATTTCATTCATCAAAAGACGGGAATATAATCCCATTATATAGCTATATATAGGGATGTATGCATGTAGACATGTTTTTTAATCATTACGAGTAACCACTTTATCAAACTACATAAGTACATGCCTAACAGAAGTAGAAGTGCTACTAGCCCCCTTTTATGTGCTTTGTATCTATTCATACGTATGCACGCACGCTTACATCCAAATTATCCTATAAATATGATACAATAAAAACTTTATACTAGGACCACCATCGGGGGACACTGATTTTGGTCTCAATGAGGGAGTTGTCTTAGTGTATAGGTAGATACCTCTCTAATGTGACCATTTTGAGTTTTGGTCCTACTAAGAACGTTTTATCGAAATTTTTCCTGATTTTATTAATTTAATATTTAATGCTAGAATATTAGCAACATTTGCATTTATATTTTGCAATTTCTATCATAAAAACATTAGCATACTGTTATGTATAAGTACAGTAGCACATTTTTTTCTAGAATTCTTTCTTAATAAGGTAATATTTGCTATTTTATTCCGTATCTAAGTACATCTGGTCTTAAGTAGAGGCTAAAAATCCCAAAAAATTGGGAAATTTTGCTGTCCTACTGAGGAAGCGGTCTCTTTGAAGAGTAGCCGTAGTATAGAGTAGGGCTTTATCATTTAACTAAATTGGGGGACACGAAAATCGATCTTACAGCGGGGGTGGTCTCAATACAGTAAAGGTCCTAGGTAGAGATTTCACTGTACCGACCTGTATAATTGTGATGTTTACAAGGTAAAAGGTGAATGTTTAATATCAATGACTTGCTTGTAAACATTACAATTTCATGCGATCCAATTCAAACGATGAAAGGGTTATCATTGACGTGTATTTTATTTCTAGATATCTTTTTCAACCGATTGCATGTTAGGCATAATTTAAGTACCTAGTAGTAGTACCGTAGTACACAGGTGTTGCATAAATTTTGTTTTCCACATGAGTTTGGTGTTTAATTAAATATGTAGTAGTATGGATGTATCATGGTTTAGTTAGTAAGTAAGTATTACATACTAGGGAGTACTATCGACTTATCATGTGCTGTAACTCAATCAAATATACCTGTTGTAACTAAAATTGTAATTCCGGTAATCCCATAAATACTTACGTAATCTTGTAATCTAAAATAGTGATCCAAGGGCTCAGTATACGACGTAGCTTGATTGGTATTGTGCTAAGTAGCTATGAATAATATTCTTTCTCTATGGGCCTGTCCTTTTCGCGAATCCTTTTTGATTGTAGTGGTCACAATAAATATTCCTATACCAAATGAAGTTAGTATTGTTTTCTTGTTGTGAGAACTAGGAAGACAGGTTGACAACTAACTACCATATTACATATGTTAATGTTTATGTAGGGATAGTAAAATCATTTTTTCAAATTCAAACATAACAATACATAAGTGTTATTACCCACTATACTACAAGACTTAACAGTTAGCCAAATGTATGTATCATGTATAGATATGTATGTATGTTGCGTTGGATTTTCGGATTAAAAATTGCTTGCAATTAAATAGTGTACCATAAAAATATACATGCCCCTTCCCTTAACTAATTGTTCCAGCATGTTTTTGTCATCGGACTTGACAAATGACGGTATTACAAATATTAGGTTAGTTAAAAGCTGTCTGTATGCAAATATACATATTCATGTAAAACAAAATCACGCCATAGGAAACTTCACTTAAATAAAATGACTTTATTGACATTGAATTTGACTGCTATATATGATATTCTTAGGTAGTGTAAGTTAAATACAAGCTACAAACAAAATAATTACAGTTTCACAACTACATACCACTATTTACATACATACAATTATTTACTAACAACACTTTATGCAATGTAGTTTAGGTATAGGTTATTTAACATCCACATTTAAGCGTTAAGTTACCTTACCTCTTTATTTAGATCCAATAATATTTTTGCTGAAGAAACTTATTTTGGTATTTGTTTTGTAAAATAAAATTGAATTAAAAGAAAATAGCACTTAATATGTGAATATGCGTATATTTATCAGGCTAGGGATGCCTTTTCACCACCTTTTTACATAATAATAAGTCTTATAATGTTGACAAGAAGTGTTTTTAAAGGGCTTTGTTTATAGAATGGAGTATAAATAAGTTAAGTATTAGTAATAGTAGAAAAACATGAAAATGACTAGTTTGACTTAACAAAAATACGAAAACAGTGGGCTTTAAGTAAAACTCGTTTTCAATGAATTAAAACTTACAAAATTTAGTAGCTCTTATCAGTCCTACCCAAATAATACATCAGTGTCAATGATGGTGTAAAATTATGTACAAAATTTTATACTGTTCGTAAAAAGTATTTTGCTACCGTTAGTTGAAGTACAATAGCATAAGGTTAATAAATTTTGTCTCAATTGTATAAATTGTACATAAACAAAATTATAATGATGAACAGCTAAAGTACATATACTATGCAATGGTATTATTTCTGTGAGAAATTGCAGAACCTTCTTTGCACATTTACAAAGAAAGTTTAGTTGGATTTCTGGGTATTAATGTGTAGGTAGTAATATTTCCCTTTTGCAATTGTAAATGTTAAAAATTTTAAAATAAGGAAAACAAGTGGATGAAATAATAGTTTGTGTAATTTTTATTTCTAGATTTCTCACACTTTTGGATACACTGTTCTGTAGAATACAGATACAACAACCTGGATTGATATGACATGAAGTCAACACGGAAGCACTTTTCACATAAAAAATATTTTTTCGGCAATCCTTTTGTTTTCTTTCACATTTCCGCTCATTTGGTTTCCAATATTTCCAATACACACTCTTGATATTTGGTAAACTTGCATACTTGAATTTTCATAATACGATTTCTATCGTGAGATTTGGTGTTACCTAAAACTAGTATCTTATGAAATATTTTTTTTGTAAAATCAAAAAAGGATAAGTTGAAGTTGGAGATGTAAGTTTGAAATGAAAGGATTGATCAGTAAAATCTCATTTATGTAACGAAAATAAAAATGAATTAGAATTTTGTGAAACAAGCTGTATACGAGTTTCTGTATCATGTAAAAATTATGAAGTAGAAATTGTTAGCACAAGTAAGGAATATGCGAAGAATAATTAATTGTTGGTGGATTGAAGTGTAAAGTCTGCTCAGGAAAAGGAAATTTTGGAAATTAAAAAATGAAATAAGAGTTGCAGAAGCTAGAACCTAGAACCTTTTCTGTTGTAAATCCTCAAATCTTAACAACAGGAATAGAGAAAAAAGAAAGTTTGAATGTATAAAGTAAAATTATAGAAGGATATCTATACAAATTGTGTTCAGAAATGGAGAAAATCGAAATAAAATCTGAATTTATTGAAGTTTTCCTGACCAAATTATATTTATATAAAAACAAAAATATGGAAACAGAAGTTTCAGTTTTGGTTTAACAAATTGTGAAAGAATTTTAGAAAAAAGTCTACCAGGGAATGAGTGAAATAGAAATGAAACTAGAAATTTGTGAGGATTTGAATAAAATGAAGAGGAGGAAAATAAAGGGTTGAGTCCAGAAGGGGTTGAGTGGAAGAACTGAATGATTCAGATTCAGCGACTTCGACTGGCTGAACTAAAATGTAGATTTAGTTTCAAAATGACTTTGACCAAGCAAATCCAGAAGTGAAACTCCAGACCTGCGTCATCCGCCACATCCGACTACCACCGAAAGGGTACTGTACTCATCTACAGGCACATTTATGTGTAAACTCTTTTGTGAACAGGCAAATCCAACTCTGAATCTGAATGCGATGTGACTATGACCAAACAGAAGAGCCACAGCCAACTGAGCCAATGAGAATTAAACTTTAGGCCTTTCCACACTCCGTCCACAGTGCATTAGTCTTGTCATTTGTATTTTATCAAAGGAGCATGATTTTTATAGGATATTCTTCAGGGGCCCCTTTACCCTTCTACGGATGCCAATTGTTTGATATAAAAAATGAGTCCTTCGCAAAAAAAATTATTATTACTTTCAAGCTGAACGGAACCCTTTCCTTTTTAAGCAAGCTCGTAATAAAAAATATTCTTTTAATAGTTAGCTACAATAACTACGCTACACTACACCAACAATAGCTACCAGTACAAAATACACAGTACAAATCTACCTGACCTATCTAATATAATGTATATAATTATATAAAGCTACGTTTTGTACAAATTCATAACATGTGTGTGTATTTAGTGACTGGGTCTACTTTTATTCTTTATATGGATCATCATCATCATCATACTAAATGATCGAAAGGGTACAGTCGTAAAATTGTATAAAAAATCAAACCAGAAGCCCAAAGAATCAAGAAAGGTTAAGCCTTTCACTACCACATTGATATAAAACGGAAGGGGACCCTTCTGCGGGTAATACGCTAGCGTAAGGGCACACATTATGTATCATTTTTTATTGAAGGAGAAGAAAGAAAAGGGTAAATCAAAGGAAGATATTCAATTCAACTATATCATAACATATTTCACTCATCCCATCCAATGAAATATGAAATGCATTGAATACTTACATACAGCAAGTAAATGTAGTAACAAACAGTAGCACAGAACACCAAACTAGACAACAATGAGTTTTTATCCAAGCTACTGCGTTTACGATAAAGTCCCTTCCTTTACCTTTGATATGTTACCTTAGCCAAGCCCAACCAAGCCACTGATATAATGTACTGCACTTATTCCTTCCATTCAATTTTTTATGGGATTAAGGCACACACGCTACACATAGTACACATAAAGTCACACAATAGCAGACCTTACGTATACCCTTAAATACACTTACCTTACTTATGTACTAGACACAGACACACATAATGCTATTTTACAAAGGAACGTATTTTTATGCATTCAATTGATATTGAAACCGACCATCACATCGCTTAGCACACCGTACCATGTTATTACATTCAATTTATTCGCTCGTGCCGTTGGAGATTTATAGTATTAGCTGAGAGATCAGATATTATGTCATAGTTATATTTACTTATGTAACATCTTTACAATTGGAATACTGCTCTACATTTCATATAACATCACATCACTGTAAAAAAACTTTTAGTTGAACGATTAGTTAAACTACCTAATTAATATAGTCTATTAATTGATATGTCCACGCAAACATTACCAATGCTGTTTATTGTCCTTACCCTATTTATTCTAAATCTATGGTCACATAATCTGCAAGCGGATCAGAATTATCTACTTCCGTTATGCTATTTTCAAATGTTTCGAGATTTCGTATTAAATCCTTGAAACTTGGTCGTTCCGAAGGTTGTAAACTCCAACATGTTTTCATCACATCTTGCCTAGGAACAGAGATTACATAGTTACACATTCATATAGACCATTAACTATGTATAATAATGTGTAAAAAATAAGTTTAATTCTACTACAGAAAATATTATTATCAAATCGTAAGCAAACATTTCTTTAGTAGCATAATCAGGTTGTTCCAGGCGCTCTCCATTACGGAGATGGTAATATAAATTAGTATCACTGGCAATATTCTCATAAGGCTTGCGTCCTAAGGTAAATAATTCCCACATAGTCACACCAAATGACCAAACATCCGATTCATGTGAAAACTCCTGTTTCTCCAGGGACTCAATGGCGAGCCAACGAGCTGGTAGATATACCTGTTGTAGAAAAAATGTGATTTTGTATTGTATACTGAACAAATGCAGCTATACAAATTATGTTATTAGCGATAGCATATACTATTAAGATGTATATGAGAGAAAATTAATAGAAATCATAAATATTGCAAACAAAAACCCAAAAAACTGTACATCTTGTTTTTATACCTACATAGACTCTAGGTAGGTTAGTTGTGTAGGTATGTACATTAAGCTTCTTACCCCAGACAATAGAAACAGTAAAATTTTATTGCACTACTACACTAGGTGCTAATCTATTGATAACGTGAAATAAATAATCAAATTATAGGATGCTTACATTCTTGTGTACATACGTTTTACATTCATACAGTTTCCGAGATAATCCAAAATCACCAATTTTTGCAACAAAGTTGAATGATAATAGAATGTTTCTGATAGCCAAATCCCCGTGAATCACCTATTTAAACAATTTGTTTACAAATATAAACATTAATACACCAAACTTCTTCAAATATGCGGATAAATAATGTTATGTTAATAAATATCCCTATAAACATTTTATGCAAATAACTCATTTTGTATACATGTTTAACCTATTTATAGAAAAGAATTAAAACCGTTGTATTTACATGCTTGGAAGCAAGAAAGTCCATAGCACTGGCTATTTGTTGACCCCAATGGAGTAAATCCAATGTAGTAAACGTATCCTGTTCATCTTTATCATCACTATTTTCTCTGTATTTATTGTATCGATAAAACATTGTATTGTGATACAGTTAGTATTATCTGTATAGGTTCTGCCCTTAACACATAAGTATCTACACACTTGTACTTTACTGCGTCACAAACGCAAACGTAGACATGATAATAACAATGAAGTAGGTCAATATACAACTACTAGGTATAGCCAGTCATTATTTACATAAGCTTAAACAGTAGAATTCAGCGAAACTTTTTGTGCATACCGTACAAATGTTGACCATGGGGTGTATCCTTTTCCTCCAGGATTTACAAACGATATAAATGATTCCTTATTATGAAATAAATAATCTGCTATACTCCCATGAGGACAAAATTCTGTAATTACTTGTAAATTACCTAGAAAAATAAAACAAGGAAAGAATTTACGATCGCATCATTTGATTACTACTTTAAGTGTGAAAGCATGTAATGCTTTATGAATTCTAATTAAGTAACTTACATTGTCTAATCTCCTCTGTATTGGCACCAACCAATTCAACGATATTTTCATGAGGACCAATATAGGTCATAACTTTCAACTCTGTCAGTAATGATTTAAAGTGTTCAACATCTTTAGATGACTTTAGTGTTTTAATAGCCACGTGCTTACAAAAGCTGTAAGGTCCCTTATTATTTTCAATAATAGTACCGCCGTAAACAATACCGTAGGCACCAATTCCCAAAATTTGCTTTTTATCTAAATTTTAAAGATAAGCTATGTAAGAATGTCATTAGTTTACCCATTAACAACCTATAATACTCCTGAACTTACTTGCACAAATGGCAGACTTGTCAATTTCATACGCTTTGTTCCATTTCATGCGTCTTACTAAATTGCTGATATATTCAGGATTTTTAGGATCATCGGGATGAATTTCATTTCCAGAAGGCCGTTGGATGACTTGTTCAGCTATTTCACTAACGTTCATATAAAATGGGTTGACAACAGAATCAGTACCCTCCAGAAATTCTTTCACTTCGTCATCAGTCAAGTACCGAGTTAAAATGGATTTCTTGAAAAATATAAAACATTTCACTGAGCATTGCATGATGCATAAAATATACAAGGTACACATAAAATTAATATGTACCTTACCTATGTAGTAAAACTAAAGTATGTATATCTTTCCGTGTTATATTCTGTATATGTACTACATACCTTTTTAATTTGATATACTGAAACGGAAGCCAGAACGGCTGCAGCGAGGATCACTATGAATGGCACAATTATTTTCCCTATACATACATAGTCTCAATGAATTGCGAAACAAAAACAATATCGCCAACTGCTAAAAATGGTAATCTTCATAATGTGCACAAAGCGTTAGCTAAAGGTATTCTTAAATCTTTAACCTGATTGCTTACATAATATATTATTATTTGGGGTAGATCGATTTTCTGGACATTTTGCTTCGTCCTCCCCATTTTCACAGTGTACGACGGAGTCACACCATTTGTCTTTAGCAATGCACATTCCAGATATTCCACAGGTAACAAATAAGTGATCATTTTCGCAAAAGTGACGACCCTGGCAAAACTTGAGGTCCTCATCGGAGTGGTCTCGACAATCTGGAGCTCCATCGCAAACGCTTGTTAGTGAAATACATTCACCGTTATTACAGGTGTATTGATTTGGCCCACATCTGCACATAAAATGCTTTTATTTTTTGAATATTCTTGAAGAACTATTTAAGTAAATAATATCTGTCCAAAATTTTATACATACTCAATATTATTACGTATCCATTGAATAGTTGCTGTGTCTATCTTTGGAATAAATATAGTTTTTGAATTGGAACATTCCTTAACTTCATTAATTAAGCCCAAAAAGTAATATGATCCATTGCAGTAGATGTCCTTCACGACCACAGCTCCCTTATCAAGTTTTACACATCCTTGATCCTCCCCTGTTCCTATTTAAGTATTATAAAACATGTACAACCCATGATCAAAAAGAAAATTGCAATTAGCATATCAAAGTTCAATGCATGTTCCAACCTTCAGAAATATTTGCACATATTGGGTTGTCGTATACGCGAGGATGTTTAGTTTCTTTTTGCCATGTCGAGTTACAAAAGTTATCATCATTTCTTACTAATGCGCGGAATGTGCTTTTATAATACTTGTTCCACCCAGTCAAAAATGTATTAGTATCTTCTGTTTCGAGTGAAGAAGTCGCCTCGTAAATATGGGACAATTCATTCTCATTGGCAAGACTTATGCCATTTATATGAGCATCAAAATTGATTGGAGTCTTAAGGTGTACCAGAATGTAATTGTTATTTGCATGCTCGATATCTTCTAGTTGATATTGCGGATGAAGTCTGATATGGGTTATCTATCCAGATTACACGGTTAGAAATTAGTCAAATTCGAATTCTAATATTGTGTACATGAAATACATAACATTACTATAGGTTTCAAAACCCCATCAACATTACAATATTCTTCAGTACCTATATATCACTATACTAAAGATATAAAAGATATAGACGAGGGTTTTGTTATGGACAAACCAGTTTTGTGAACTAAAAGTTTCGCAAAAATGTTATGCGCATCTTAACAAACGTAGATACAGTAAACACTATTATAGCTCACATAACAAAAAATACTAACCTTTGATTTGAGGATATTAGGATCTTCTTTGTCGCTTGTCTGACCAAAGGTACTTAAGTTTGTATACACAGTATACTTATTATATGGAGCTATTCGTAATGAGTTTGAAGAACCTCGTACCGTAGTGATGGCTAAGCAAAATTATCGTGTATTTACAATAGTTATGCAAATAAAAATACTAATTATAATTAAGTATTATACATGAGGACAATATGCATAGAGAATCTTTGTGTTAAAAGTAACACTATTTTTTACAAAAAGTCTGTAGAATCTATCTACATTGTGGATACTTTGTAAGTTTTCAGATTACCTGCTAAAACCAAGTTTTCAGTAATAATAACAGCGGTCCATGAAGCATCAATTATCAGCTCATTCTGTATCTCAATTTTTGCTCCCCATGGCACTTTATTCGAAGTTAAAGCGATCCTACAATCTTCAAACATGCAATCAGATATATTGCTTGTATATTGATATATAATGGTTAAGAAATCTCTCTAAAAATATCTTGCCATACTTTGTAATATATAGTACTAACCTAAAAAATCTTCACATGTTTTGTTAGATGATAGATGCAAACAATTGCATAAACCTTGGTACTTATGTACTAAGGTAAAAGTGATATAGTATTTTACCTTTTTCTAGGAAACTCGAGGATGCATTTATTTGGCGAATATCAACTAAAACGATTGTGCTGGATAGAAATATGCATACGAATATCCTTACACTTTGTTCCATGTTATTTGCATTTGTCTGTGTATAACAGTTACACTACAGTATGTACATAGGTAATATGTTTTAGACGGTAGAACACTTCCGGATAATTGGCGTAGTCTTAGAATTACAAAGGTAAGAAGCTGATTGGATATTATAATATAGCAAAGTTTCCACATTTAAAAGGCTAATACACTTTTACCATAGAATAACACATTTAAAAATCAATACAATTATTACGTGAAGAAAAATGGACAACTTTGCATGAATATTTACTAGATATAATAGTCCTTTCATGGATGCCAAACGCTTACTAACTAAAAACCTTAAATTGCAAACACTATACCGTGTCTATGTTCTATGAATCCTGTATAATTTGAACAATTTGCTTAAATATACTGTAATTACCTAGCAGAACGTTTGCAAAGATATTATCTGTCAAGCCTTAAGCTCTCATTTAGATGAAATGTTTTGCTAATAGAAGTATTGTTGTAGCCAATTTATTTATAGATATGTATGTAGGGTGTTGGGTGGGTTAGCATTAGTTCCGGACTCTTTGAGGTTATTTCCAGTACCTACATACATATTTTATACATATATTATGTATGTCATCTCTATCACGTAAATAAACAAGTAGCAGAATACTATTGAACAGATATAATAGAATAGGATGTGCTGCACCTGTTTGATGTAGATAACCAACTTGTAACTTTTGTCGTACTGCAACTTGTTGTATTGTCACATTTTTAACTTTATTTCTAGATCAGTTTACATATTTTATTCATTTTTCCCTTAGCGGTATTCCTTGATTGATAGCGTCGTAGTGTTAGAATATACATTTTACCTTCATAAAGTAACTACGCATTAAAACTAAAGTTAAAATAAATATGTACTCCTCCTTAATATACACCATGCGCCAGGTTAAATATAAACTGTCAAAACCAATAACAAACAAATGATCGACATAGCATAGAAGGTGCCAAGTACTATTTACTAAAATAGTTTGATTTGCATTTTGTACCACATACATATACATACTTACATACTATAGTACACTGCACTGCACACATCTACAAACGCAGTACAAGTGTAAGTACAAAAGGTACAAAGATAAATGGGCAAACAGATGCAGTTTACTAGTTTGCATAGCCATTATATTAGCTTTTGCTGTTGCATGTTGGTGTGTTGGTGAATGTGACTATTATTATTATTTGTCACTGCCATTATGTAGGTATTAGGTAATAAGTATTAGGTACAGTACAGGTAAATGCGAAGATCTAGCTTTTGATCCATTCAATCAATGCTTATCGGATAGCATATTTAATTATATGAATATGATAAAGTTTGGAATCTGGGATACATTTTCATGTATTGTTTACATTGACTAATTTGTATAAAATTGGCAAATAAAGCTTAGGTTAGATATATCCGGGCTAAACTAAAGAACTTGTATATAGCTGTTAATAATTCATGGGCTAAACGAATTAACTATGTTATGAGGATACTTTTAAGGAGTTTACTTTCAGTTTCAAAGTTAGCTTTGACTAACTATGAATTTATATTTAGAGAA
>JAQFYC010006115.1:0-12829 GCA_034694165.1 Tomocerus mixtus | reverse complement strand
TTATAAGGATATTTGTCGTAATTATGCAGCAATACACTCACTCGGGCGGGCTGTATACAGTGGCTTGGCAGTTTTAAAACTTATCATTGTTTCGGTGGTCATCATACCTTGCATAAATTGCATTAGCAAATATTCGCTATGAAATTGCTACAAAAATCATTGATACTTTTAGAATACTTTAAGCAAGGATATGAATTAATTGTAATAGTTATTACAGATTACAGATTTAATTTATTATGCACTTTTAGCCAAAACAAATTCGTCGAGAACCTAGGGCAGAAAATATTTTATTTTATGTGAATTAAGTCATTAATGTCGGATTACAGAATTACTCTTCACTTATGACTCGTTATGACTAGCTAAATAGGTATGTACTAATTAATCAAGCCAATTCAGAGTATCATGTTTTAACAACATTGAGTTCAAATGTTTGTGTCCGGCAAAAGTATTTTAATCAATCTGTAAATAATTGATTCATAAGTAATTCAGATTATGTATGCGTAATTAGTACATATTATTATGTAGTGTAGAATCTGCCTAAACGTAGGGATATAATCTTATTTAGTGTATTTCGGCACAATCAATCCAAGAGTTAATGCACGCATAGTATGCTTATTAAATATTGTCGTGTGATGTCGCATACAATAAGATGCATGGAGTTTGAATTGATATAGTAAATGTATGACTATCCAAAAGAGATAAACTAGTACTAAATCAGCTATGCACCAATGCCAAAGTACCAACGTACCATACATCTAACTACACATACCAATACAATCTGAACATAAATATATGCACAGCAATATACTATTTAAGGCACTGTTGTATTGCTTATTGGTTGTTTGGTTAACAGTAATAGTAATTGTTCCCAAAGGAGTCATTGGAGATGAAAGATGTTCTAGCTATGTATGAATAGGTAAAGGCGTGTCAAAGTTGGCCCTTCATGCATTATTACAGCTACAAAATAAGTGCCCAACAAAGAGCACCATAGTATTTTCGCAAGTTTAGTGTCACATCGAGCTATGAATCTCATTCTGTGACGTGAGTGAAGAATGCAAGTTGGAGTTGGAGATAGTTGACTTCTGTCTGGTTTGACTTAAAATTGAAATGAAGTTGATGTGATGGGGAAGTGAAGGTAAAGCAGACCTCCCAACTGGAAGCCAACCTCCGGCCGAATATGGTGGCGTGTGCTCAATGAACGGGCATAATTTCGACATAAGGACACTAAATCCTTCAATACTTCAACGCTTAACTTACCACCCAAATTCTAAAACCGTAAACGAAACCGCGAACCACGTAGACTTACATACGCATCTACCACATAGATAAACTGTCCAAATCCTCTGTCATTTTCCCTGTTGTCTTTTGAATTCAAATTAACCGAATACAATCAACAATACACTTCACTAGACAATAGCTCAAAACCAATACTGTTACATTCTTTTAAGGCTACTCCTCTCTGTTATCTTGACAATTGTCATTTTTATGCTGTATGCACATACATAAAGCTAAAGGTACAGGTGAAGAGAAAATATATGCAGAAGAAAGTACTCAGGTATACTTACATATTGTTGTCTTTAAGTGGTTTATGATATGACATGAAGGCAGGTTGATAGTGTAACGTTATCGTTCCCAAAGATAATACAATATACTACACTAATAAATGCAGCCCTGCCTGATTCTGTTATGCTTCAGGAAAACTACCAGTTAGCAAAAGGGAAAAACGTAAAGTTATTGCGCTTATCTTTAGTTCACAAGATTTACATAGGTATGTAAAAAATTACTGTGCATAAAAATCGAACTCAAAAATTCTTAAAAGACTTTTTGTTTTTGTAGATGTTTTTATTTGAAAAACTATAACTTCTGATCAGTTTTTCATACATTAATTCATTGTACAAGTATTTTTACTTGAGTAACAATTGAGTTGAGTGATGGTAGTTTCATTTGGTAGCCTAATATTAATTAGATCTTTAAATAATACGTGTCTGTTAACCAATAGTACAGCTTTATCCGCAGTATCGATAACATCAAGATTCACAATTCATATTTAACAATAATGCTACAGAAGACATAATGATATATTTCCCTAACAGTTAAGAAAGTAACTTCCGTGAGTGTCATTTCAGGGCACCGTGTCTTTACATATAATTAATTCTTAATTAGGGTTCATTGGAATTCGATGGAGTGCTTTCTTTCAGTATATCTGTATGTAATTAGTTTACGACATCAGTAAGGTTTAGCCGTTTATCTTAATTTTTAGGCAATGCTTACACTTAAATAACAGGTAATGTAAATACAATATACAGCTTATCCTATTTAGCAGCTTTAGCTTGTACTTAAATCATAAACACTTAAACGGTAAAAAGAAAATGAAAATACCATATGAAAAACAATTCGGGTAGTAGGAAAGCATTAACATAATGTATAATATTTACAACGCAGAGAAGAGATAGAGAGTGTGCTACTTAGAGTATACATATTAAATGACAATAATTGCTGTAAGTGTAAACTAAATTTTCAATAATTGACATAATTTTATAGGGTGACTTTAGTAGATATATGATGGTAAGGTATGTGTATCTATTGGCGGGTATTGGTATTGCGTTGCATGCCATTGATAACACATAAATATCATAAGTAATGGTCTCGGGTGCGGCGTAGTTCGTGAGTTAATTTATAACACGTAGGGGAGACTTAATTACCTACCGTCACTATTACCTCTAGTATGTAAACACAAACTACCTTCGCATAAAATATACTAGCACAGGTATTAGCAATTTTAATGTATAAAATAACAGTATAAATTGTGTGCATAGTAAGTTAGTAAGGGTGTCATGAGAATTTACATGTGCTTATATTTAAATAGGATACATTTTCATTTCACGCAACTTTGTCATTGCAAAATTCATTTCAATATTTCCAATGACGGTACAATATTGGACATTGTCTTTGGGGGCCCTGGACTGGACATTTCAGCTCCCTAATATCACGGGGATATGTTTCTACATAAGCGATTATCTCAGGGCTTGATGTCAAGGGTTCCGAGGGACTCTGAACTAAAACAAACACAAGTCCTTTATTTTATGTAATTATTTTAACTGACTGAGTTCAGTTATGAATGTACAAATAAACTATAAATATTTATTGAACAGCTCTTGATAATTAAAAATTCATTGTACAATGGTAATCGGATTGTAAAAATTCTAAATAAAATTGCTAGTCTAATAATGGTGAGAAATCCATTAAATTGGTCACGTAACTATAAATAAGATTGGTGGATAATTTAATTAAACTAGAAAAGGTACTATTAATGGTAAGCATAGTTAATAATCAGCCTGTTAATTGCATCGGGTAGTTAGGTATATTAGTTGATGAATAATAGACTGCAGATTGATTTTCTTTGGTTTTGACATCTCCATCAATAGGAATAATAACTAGTTCACAATCGTTTTAATTGTACATCTTGTCTTGTCCATATACTGAGAATTCGATAATGTATACTTGACGTGACATATCATTATAATATTTTCTGTAATTATGTCAGACGGAGGACTTCATTTAGACCTGTAAATTGTAAATACTTCATTGCTATCCCGTTGTATTGCAAGAAAATGATCCAAACGAATGAATGGGACTATTTAATACGTAGAATAGGTGACTATTACTGCCACGACTTAGAACTTCAATTAAATATGAGTGTTCCGCTATATTTAACGTCTTAATTTCAAATAATATGTCTTACTTCTGTACTCTATTTCGCTATTATATGGATAATCAGTAGTTATCGTGTTATAATATTATCTATCTATAGGTATATTGTACAAAGTATGTGATTAAGACTTGCGGCAGGCAAAATCTGTAATTCTGTAACACCCAACTAATCCACATCAGAGAACAAAATAAGTGGAAGGATGTCGATACTGTCGTGTAGGATATTTTTGTTAATTTGAGTTGGAATGAGTGATTGACTTTACTTTCGTGGAATGATTTTTAGTTGAATTCGGAATTGGTACTACGTGAACAGGCTGGGAACCCGGGGGTGAATATTGAGGAGTTGCATTTGCTATTCGTACACAGTCATCTAACGTTTTGATGAATGTATCACAGGTGGCTGTCAATAGGCTAGTAGATTCGTCTAGTTTCTAAAACGAAATAGCCATTTTAATTAGTATTGAAAGTCATTTGAACCTTACTATCAAAACAATTAATAATTTAAAATACAATACCTTGATGTCAGGGCCTCCTTCGTCATTAGCTGCTTCTTTAATGGAATGAACTTGCTGCATGAGTAAATCGCAATATAGCCGTAGTTCTGATTTCTTTGTCTTAGCCGCATCTGTTGTCTGAGTCGAATCTATGAACAATGCAAAATTATTATATTTTAACCAACATGGTAAAGGTAAAATAAATAGTCGCCACAGCTCTAACGTTATATATGGAAATAGTAACCACACATTATATTCAAAATCTAAGAACAAACCGGATAATTTTCGTGTCCTGGAATCCAATCCTTGTGCTTTGGCACTTCCCAGGGCAACCAACCATTGCTGTCTCTCCAGGGTGCTTGCAGCTCGTACATATATGTGCTGTTCTCCTGGTATCACGATGTCAAGTCTCAAATTGTCTGTGTGATGAACTATATAATACATACAAAAGGTGAAATGTAATTTCCATAATTGCCATAGTTTAATCCACAATTTAATCAAATCGGCTTAGAATAAAAAAGGGAGTGTAAATGATAGTCAATAATACAGGGGGAAAGGGGAGAAACTACTGTAAATTGGACAACATTACAGTAGGTATTTGTAGGCAAGAAATGGTAATTTAAACCACTAAGTATTAGTACCATTGATATCACAAGCTGCAACGCATACAGATCCTTTACATCCTTGCTTGACTTCTTCCTCCGATTTGTAATATGACAGGAGACCTTCTTCCAGAATAAACCACCGAGGTTGCCAACCTGAAACATCATACACATAATTAAGAATAATAATAATTATGATTGGACATGCAAAATGGAATTCCATCGGCATTTTGAAGGGATTTTACCCCTCCGCCTGTTCTACATCATTTCCCTCGGGGAAAGCAAATAAAGTCCAATCATGGGGGACATTAACATGAGCAATGTCCATCACTAAGGAGCAGAACTCTTGTCCTCCCACAGATGACCAATCTTTATCCTCCCCAGGAAAAATGATTGGAAAGGGAAACCCATATGGTCTTGAATGCCCGATATTAATGAAAAAATGGTGGACAATTAGTACCGTTCCAATAGTTAGTCCACTTCCATAAAACTCCTTTCATTTCTAATTTCATGTAACACAACCACTAGAATATTTTTCTTTTTCCGCGGTAGTACGCGACGAGTTGATTTGTCTTTACTCTTGCTTTTCAGATTAATGATACAGCGATAGTTTAGGACACAGATTACGTTGTCATGTCATGCTTCCTCCTGGAATCGGTGAGATTATAACTGTGGCAGAGCAATAAAATAATACAATATGTTAGATTGAATATCTATTTGTTATATAAGCTTTAAATGAACTGTAAACTGTGTTTACTTGCAATACATTATATAGACTTACATGAGTCAGTTATGATGGGGCAACTAACAGAAGTAAATCGACTTCTATTGTCAATAAGAATAATTTACTTGACGTAGGACGTAGTGGACGTGGACGTAGTATACAATGTCTCAATCCTCAATCTCAATATTTTCTTTTAGTTTAGTTGCCCACATTTGTTGACTATTGTTGTCAACCTTTCCTGTCCATTTTAGGCCATAGGTTACTACAACAACTCCTCAGTGTATTGACATTGATACAAACCGTATTCTGTATTTTAATCGTACTTTTCCCAAGCTGCAACCTATGGAATGGATGATGTAATATTAATAATTAATATTCCATTTTACAATTTATATTTAAATATACTTCATTTCATTTGAATATAAAAATTAAATTGACAGCTTAAATAGCTATATTTTTAATGAAATTAAATCCTAATTTTAACAGCTTCAGCTAACTGATTCTGATAATTTAGAAACAAAAAACTTATGATTACTTACCAGATAGAATGACAACATGAGTTAAGTATGCCCGTAACTCCCCCACTCCAGACTCCACCTTCTTATAAAATATGTGGTGATGTGCCCTTTATTCAATACGGTTGACGATGACGATTTCACGGACAGCTGACTTTGGTGACAGTGACAGCGACTACTTTCTGTAACAACTGCATGCAATCATGCAAATAATATTTTTAAATGAACCTTCTGTTTTGTTTTGACTTTTCTTAATTTGTATCATAGCACCTTTTCTTCTGTAAGTACATGTGATGATGTGATTTTGCCAAGTTCTACAAATTGTATTTATTACTGTGTACATTAGAGGGCGGTTGTAGCTTGCACTGCAAATCTGCTCCAATTTACTCCTCAAACCTCATCTTCATCTTTGCGGATTGTGGCAGTGGCAATTGGCAAATATATTCTTTATGTATCTTGTGTGCCAGTTGTTTCCTAAAAATACTGAAATGCCTACAGACTAATTAATTAATAACGCTATTCATTCATTACGTTATTCGTGCCTAATTCGTTGACTCATGATTCATGATACGTCATGCCGGATTAAAACTTAAACGTTTATTTTGGGTGCGTTCATTAATTAAGAGATAATACACATTGATGAGATCCTTTAGTCTTGCGTTTGTGTAAAATGGAAGCTTATTATATTATGCCATAAATATTAATTGATGGATTTAGCAGTTCTGAAACTATTTGCAGTTAAATTAAGGAAAGCAAAGTAGTTGCAGCTTTGGGCTTACAAGTGATTTATTCGTATTGCTAATTTAGATAATATACAAAGTTTAGAGCAATTAATTGATCCATGTGTACAGTAAATTACTATTATCTGTAGTATTGTATAGAGTTATAGAGTAGGTATAGTATGGTAAGTACATGGTTGTTTGGTTAGCATCTACATATTAATATTAGGAGAAAATGAATAATTTGTCATTGTCGATGTGGTGGTTAGAGAGAATTTGGAGAAGAGAAGACTTGCAATGATTAAACATGATTAAACTATAAAAAGCTGTACGTAGAGAATGTAAGGGTAATTTCTGCATCATCTGCAGGGATACTGTGGTTGATGTAGAATAAAATTATAATTTCACGTTTCATTTGTCATGGTCATAATTATGCCACCACGGCATAGCCGAACCGAAAGTACTTATGTATAGCATAAATCCAAATTATATACAGCAAAATGGCGAAGTGACAATATTGAGTTGCATCATAGAGCTTGCTTGTTGCTGTGTTCAACCTGTCATCATCTCCATGAATTCTGAAAAATTAAAATAATATTTCATCTCATAAGAGCTGGAAATTATCACACTTTCACATACGCTTAGGGCATTTGAGACAAGCTTATTATATTTAAGGCAAAATGAGTATTATTTTCCACACTAACACCTTGATGCAATCGGTAATATACAGGGAACAGATGAACACATTTAAACAGAGCTCGTACAGTATTTGTTAACGAAAACTTTGTATAGATGTATGTAATGATATAGGAAATATTTGTTTGTAAGTTAACATGTAAATATGCATTCATATTCTTCAAGTATGAGAGGTTAGTACCATTAAAGTCGACTGTTCCAGAACCGTCTTCATCAATTTCAGCAATCATTCCTTCAAGATCATCATTTGTAAGTTGGTCATCGAGTTCTCGAAGAATTTCTTTTAAACTAGAAGTTGGGATGTATCCGTTTCCTGTGCATTAAATTATTTAGTAAATTGGTAAGTAATCTTAATCCATGGTAAATAGCTAACAAGATTTAAGTACACAGAATGTTTTATACATCTACATATTATGCTATCTACACTAAATACAATACAGTATTCATACTGCCAAGATAATTGGCTCCAAATATTCTGGTTTAAGTCAATAGTAACGTGAGACTACCACGTAAACCTTGATCTCCATACGAATTCCCATTTAAACTGAACAAAACCCATTCTGGAATGTCCTAGATAGCATTTGCTCTTAGTGAAGAGAATGGGATGTTTATGCAAAAAACATTTTCTGACTTATATTACAAAAGGAAATAATGATACCAAGAATAGTTCTGTACATAACCTAATATAGACTTGATGAGGTGCAAAGGATGAGTTTACATTTCCCCAATGTGTAGTGAACATAGTGGATTTACAATTTACATTACATACATAGTGAGTAAGAGTACAGTACACTACAGTACAAGACTCAATACAGCAGATAATTTTGCAGCATTGAAATTGGATGTTATTTTTGTCGTTCATGTAAAAAATGAGCGTAACTTGATTTGCCAGCGTTGAATCAGTTCCTGTGTAGTATGTTATGTATTCTTAGGTATTTTAAACTTTTAAGCTTGTTGAGTAAATTCATTTATTCCAAGTGAGAAGAGAGAGTAGTGAAGAGAAACGTAAAACATGCGGGTGGAAAAAGACGACGAGGAGGAAAGGAAAATATACAACACGCATCTGCAGGCTAAATACAGATGTGTGCGAATGTGTATTTGTATATAATCCTCATCTCTTTCTAAGCGAAGGAAATGTCTCGTCTATCTGTAGGTATCTCTAGTGTAGTCTAGCAGTCAAGACGAGTTAACTCAAGTCAAGTGCTTGTTGTAAGATGTAAAAGTTTGTCAGTAACTCTGTCTTCTCTAAAAGTTGCCTTAAAAGATGCTTATGTATTTGTAGTACTATCTGCAGTATCTGCAGGGCTACTGAACCATCTATGTATAAGGATTATAATAAGCTTCTAGTAATTCATGTGCTGAAATATCTATGTAGTGTTTTTCAACGATATCCAGTCCAGAATATCTTCCTGGTAGAGTAAACACTATAATACTGTAAATATTCGAAGCGTTCTTCCTTCCTTGCCTTGCCTTGCCTTGGCTTGATAGAGATAACTGCAGACAGATACAGAGATCAGTACAATAACTATTTGTATATAGGTACTTACTTTTAGTATAGGTATAGTTTAAATGAGAAATGAAAGTACCTAATCGTAAGCTTTATATTATTATGACATTATGGGGAAATGCTCTAACGAATCTGGTTGCGTCATAGATATCTAGTGTCTCGAACGACAACTTACATTTAAGCGAGTTGGACAAGTATATAACAGATGAATCTAATCTGAGGAAACCAAATTTCCACGCTTGTATAGGTATCTAATATACTGATCGTGAGATGAGAATATATTTAGAAACATACTGAATTCAATAATGTATCGTATCGCCGGAAGTAAAAGCTATCATTATTTGGCTCTCTAATAATAAATGTTCACTACACTATACGTAGACATTAATGTACATGTTATTATAGGCAGTGAATCAGGTTCAGTACATCTGTTCGTCTTTCCGAGATGTAGGAACAAACATTTTTCATTCTTTAATACCAGAGTTAGAATTAGAATAGTGTCCTACCATATATCTTTTATAGTACCAGTAGTACGGGTTGTGTTGTGGTTAGTGTGCTAACTTTAAGACAGGCCAATAATGTGTGTAGTAAGTTAGCAACAAGATTTTGTAGTTAAAATCTTGCAATTGCCAGTTTGCAAGTGTGCATCTATACCAGTATTACAATTTTACAATGCAAAATGGCATAATGCTTCCCCTGATACTTAAATATTATGTAAGTAGAATGCATAAAATGGAATTTATAGGAAATTACTATTTACTATTTACACTAACTGAAAATGGGCCAAAGGCTAAGTATAGTACAAATAATACAGTAAATGTTGAACAAGGATTAAGTCCGGTCTTGAAAGATTGGGTTTCCTTGTTGTGTTTGGGGTTTGGATGCTCTGCTCCTTGGTATTCAAGGCTTAATAACCTATTTCGCTATGTTATTTAACTACTTACTTAAAACTGTAGTACATAATTTCTGAAAGTTTAAGCCTAATGTACTTATGCACTCTAAATGTACTAAAGTTTCTAAAGTTATTGGAAATTGGTCACCACATTTTGTGGACACCATATTGGGAAGTTTAATATCAAATTTTTGGAAACTTAAATAGATTATTACCTTCTTTGTCGTAAAGGCGGAAGGCTTCTTTCAGTTCTTTCTGTAAAGCCTCCTCATCTTCTTCTACGATGAATTTAGAGGCCAAGATTACAAACTCTGCAAATTCAATTTGGCCCGAACCTAGAAGCAAAGGCTTTTGACATTATTGTTTCGGCTTAGTACAGCTTTTACTTTAGTTACAGTCAATCAAATCATCAATCTACTTTAGCACTTCTTTCTCAACTTAGCAAACTTTTTAACAATAAAGATAGACAAAGACAGGAAAGACAAGAACAACTTGAGTTGAGTTGTGTTCAGTTAGTAGATGAAAGTGAATTAAGCGTCTCTCTATCTAATTTCTTTTAAGTAACATCACATCTTAGGATTGTATTTGCTCTTTTACCATCTTCGTCAACTTCGGCTATTAGCTCCCGCAAAGTTTGCTCATTAAATGCTTGACCCATCACTCGAAGAATGGTTCCAACCATTTCTGGTGTGATGTAGCCTTTTCCTTGGGCAAAGCTGTCGAAAGCTTTCTGCAAAACTAAATAATACACACGACACAGATAAATAACGAAGTAGCACTTTGGTAATCCTTTTCACATGTTATTACATACTTTCGTGCATACAATCACTTGAAACATCTTTACATAATACAATCCAAAGAGGACAAGTGGTGACTGTAAGGAGAAAAGTTGTGATTCTCTTTTAATTTATCTAAATTGAAAACCATCATCACTTACTTGCAATTTGATCCTTATCCAATTCGTCAGACTGTGAATAGAAGAACAAAAGATTCTTAGTGTCAAGAGGCTCGTGAGTTTCTATATTATTTTTAGAATATTTTCTCTAGAAACTAATGCACTATAAAAGAAAAGTCTTACCATTGTCGTTTCCTTTTAATTAACTAAAAGGACTTTCTCCAACTCCAATTTTCTCCTTTGGGAATCTCACTTCACCCCTGAACAGTTAGCGGAAAACTAGCTCGCATAAGACGTACGTGTGTGCGCCTTATGGAGAATATCCGAGAAAAGGAAAGGAAGCTGTATCTGAACAGAAGCTCGAGAAAGATTGAAAGGTTTTGCCACAAAATGCTTTGATTTGGATTTGCGCCATGCTCTTAACACGCTCTATTTTTAGCGAATACATAAACTACATAAAAACTCATCCTTCCTTGTAAATGTTGATACTCAAGTCGAATAATAAAGTGACTGTATATCATATTTAGGCTGAAAAAGAAAATCTATCTGCAAAGCAACTTGCAATTTGGTAGTTTACATTCAGGATATAGTTATCGATATATTTCTCGACCAAAAGCCAAAGTAGACAAGAATATGTAAGCAAGTAAATAAGTAGCAGTCATATACATATTGTCCCTCTTGACATATAGGCTCTAATACTATGTAATGTCCGTAAATATATTACAGATTACAGCACAGTACAGTACAGTTCAGTACAGATAAGTGTTTAAAAGAAAATACAACTGACACCAGCAGCTTGGGGTAGCAATTTCCTTAGCACCGAATATATAAACTTTTATATATTTTTAGGCTATTAAACTAGTCAACCAGGACGCGTTAAAATCATGTAGACCCCAAATTCACCTAAAGCTTTTCATTGCAAATCGCATGAAACAGCAATAATCCTGATATCTGTTATGTACATCAACACTGGCTTGGTTTCGATTGGGATTGGGGGCTGCTGCCCTGCCCTAATAGTCAAATGACAGCGATACACTCTTATTACGGACGTTATCTTTTAATGTTAAATATTTTGAGTAGTATTATTATTTGGAATTTGCATAGCAATCGGCGGCACCAGGTCTGTTGTTTTTCGGCAGAATGCCATTTCCATATACTAGTCAACTACGACCATTATAATCTATATCCAGTACTTACTTAACTTTGAAATCGACTAACCTAGCGATAAATCAGTTCTTTGTTCAATTTTTCCAATTATACTTACGCATAAACTACAAGCCGAAGACAACTACTGTACTACATACACATATCTAAGCCATACTTATATGCTTTCTAATTTTAAGCGTTTACTTTACTAAGAAGACAACAATCTTGTCATTTTGCACCTGTTTTTCAATAATATTATAGCCTCTGCCTCTGCTTTTTGGTGCGACAGTATTAAATCTGAAATTAAACGGCTTGGAGCAATAATATAGCCCATCTTTTTTGTCAATATTATGATTCCGACATATTAACGTTTATCAGATGTTGCAGTGCAGTGCAAAACATGAGATGAGACTCATCCCTATTCATGATATGATTATGGGATTCTATATATCTGTTCTATTATTAGTTAGAGAGAATTCTTAAAAGGACTCATCTCATTCTCATTTCATTATCAATGAACTGTTTTCCGAATTTTAGGCGTCGTGTCGTGACGTGCTTCGCGGTGGTATGGTTAGTTATTTAAAACCGAATTCTATAAGTGTTACCGTTCCAGAAGATTTTTTGCTACAAGAAATGCAGCTTTTTGTTGCAGAAAAATCCGTGGACCCTATAGACCTTATTGTTTTATCAGTTCTATCCTTCTATTAATATAAACCCGCAGAACTGTACAAACAGACATGTGAAGTATTTTTAATTTTTTCCTCAGATCTTTATTATAATGCATAAAAGCTTGAAGAACAGCTTGTGATGTCTTGGCGGTTCCTAAAGAGTAGTGACAAGTTTATCACTAGCTTAAGTAAGATTGTGTTACATAAAATCGTACGCATACTGTGTATACACGTATTAACCGAAGCATAGCTATAGCAT
Source organism: Tomocerus mixtus (assembly GCA_034694165.1). Taxonomy (NCBI): domain Eukaryota; kingdom Metazoa; phylum Arthropoda; class Collembola; order Entomobryomorpha; family Tomoceridae; genus Tomocerus; species Tomocerus mixtus. The sequence continues at coordinate 1 of JAQFYC010006115.1, read as the reverse complement.
A
>JAQFYC010006114.1:0-12830 GCA_034694165.1 Tomocerus mixtus | reverse complement strand
TACGTTTCCCAGACTTAGTATGTCAACGTTTCAGAGTATTAGAGTGCTAAAAACACGCACTTGTTAGTAACTTTTTTCAACTATTTCGGACGTTAGAAACTATTAAAAGTTTTGGAAACTTTTTTGGTCTTAAGAAACTATTTTTAACTATTTTGGCTATTTTCTGGAAAGAGTTGAATGTTTGAGAAAAATGAAGCAGTAAAAACTAAGAAATAACTACTTTAGCAAGGATTCTGAAAAAAAATTCTGATTTTTTGAGATAATTACTTCTAAAAATGAGCATTTTTGCCAATTTTTTTTGCCACAACTCAATTATTAAGTGTCCTACAAAGTCGTATAAACGCTCATTCGATAGGTAGATAAATTCCCTACATTTCTTCGCTAATATCTTGTAGGTCGAAGCCCTACCTTAGTCATTCTCCAAACTGCTTACCGGGCTATTTCGGGAGTGCTGAAAATGTTTACATGCTAGACCCTTTTTTGTTCATTTGTTTCGGGGGGGGGGGTGGTTTGTTTGGCCTAGGTACGAATCAGTCAATATTGGGCCCTCGAAGACAATGACCATGATAACCGTGTGGTGATACTTGTCTCACAATTTGCTTGCGAATAACTGACTTGTGCTATTTATTCACGATTGGCATGCTGGAATTAATATTGAATACTATAATAAAATGTTGACACCAAATTATGATTTTTCAGTTTTTCACCAATTTACTTATATCTAACCTGAGCTTTTAATGTTTTTAAGAAACTTTTTCCCTATTTTAAGAAACTATTTTGCCCGTTTTAGGAAACTATTTAACTAACTTTTTTGAAGTTTTTGGAAACTAACTATCCGATGTGTGGTAATAAGTCTACCTGTATTCTGTACTATACATTTATACGTATCAAAGGTTGGTTGTACTTGTACAGAAAGAAGTATCTTTTAGACCTAGGTCACTGAATTTTATATTAGAGTGGGTTTTTCTTTGGTTAGTTATATAAAGTAACGCCCTCAACTTACCCTTTTATATTTGCAAAGACAGAAAAACTTGCTGCATCAATTCATCGCTGACATCTGCACAGATATGTGAGTACATGAGATGAGAGTACAATATTACATTTTCGCTTACACCTCGATTGTACTGATAAGTCTACGGCGCAGCTAAACAGTTGTGCAATTGTGTATTTAATTCATTATACTAAATGCAAAAAACCGGTTTACAAAAGAAGAGACTACACTGTGAGAATTTAGAGGTTGTCTCCTGCAGATACTTGCTTCTTGCTCTATTTGCAAGCAGGGTTACCGCAAACTGGAATAAAAGTTAAATTCGGATCTCATCCATACACAATTTAAGTTTATTCGAGAATTGTGACCTATGTAGTACTTCCTGTATCAATTTTCTATTTTTACATGCACAGAGTGATCCAGAATAGATGGTGAAAAAGCAATAAAGGTGTAAACCTGATGTGCAGCATATCCAGAATAAAAAAAATTATGTATGATACTAGCTATCTGTAAATACACACTCTTTTTCGTTATACTTCGTACTCATAAGTACCTAAGTATTATGGGAGAGCTATTTAGAAAGTATAATATATTCATTTAACTACATTAAGAACTGGAAAGGGTGCTCCATATAAATTATTTGTTCATACATCGATATAATGCAATGTATTCTTTAATTAAATCATTCCCATCAAATTGAAACCCTGATATTACAATGCTTTTTTAGGTATAGTACATTCATATTCAATAGGTAATGCTTGCTAGCCTAGCATTCGAATGTACACAGAAATGCTAATGTTAAGTAAAGTTAAGTAAGTAAAGGGGGTTTATATGAGTAAGGAGCTGTGAGAGCTTTCCTACAAGTATACTATTGGTAGGTACGAATTACATTCGTGAACTAAAAATTTGTTGGGAACTTTATCACAGAATTTTTAACTTACCTGATATGACCCATCGAAATGTCATTACCTTTCAAACTTTAAATGCTGTAACACTCTAAAATAGGTACAATATGCAAAATGTGGGAATTATTACACTATTATCACTTTTACCACGCTGATAATACTAATATTAATGGAAATGTTCTTATAACGTAAAGTAAGGTACTACACGTTGCTATTTTTCTATTGTGCATACCTATGTAGGTCCTCGGCTGCTAGGCTATTGCATATGATATAATATGTACATATAATACACCAAAACTAATTGGCAAGTGGGAGATACGGGGGATTTGCTATATTGGATTATTACCCCGTGGGTAGAGTGCGAATATAAATACAGTTTGAAGTCCTGAACAGTAGCCGCAGTACTTCTGTAGCTTTTATCTTGTCTTCTTATGTGTGTACATAGCTAGAATAAAAATTGCTCTATTTAAATTTTAATTACTTTGTTTCACTAGCTGTAATCTACATTTCTACAGAACGCAACGGTTGCCTTTTAAACTAAAGCCGCAGTTCACATAAATTTCATAATTATTCTCTTTCTCTTCAAAATAAATATCTCTCGCAATTACACAGAGTGCATACTGGCACATTATTTCGCATAGAATTTATTTTAGGACAACTCATTTTTTCCTGGGATGTGATATGTACTAATTGTGAAGGAGAGTGTAAATATTTCTGCCCCACAATACATGAAACAATACACAATAAACTCACTTTCTATAAAATCTACACGTGCTTCCTGTGCTGTGTGTATTGCATACACAGCAACGTTTTTCATAAGTACTCTAGTTCTGCTCTCGATTCACTTTAGTTTGTTAGTGCTTTTTATTGTAATTTCAATTATACAAGTTCGTAAATTTGCAGTTTCCATATCACAATATGCTAAATACTCTGGAACCGAGGGATGAAGCTGAACAAAAAGCACTACAAAAGGTAATTCCTATTGACATGTATAAAACACATTGTTTCTAGTATCTATTAGAACGTAGGTAATAATAATGCATTAAGGTTCAATAAAAGTACATCGTGGCAATAACTGGAACATTTTTTAAATAGTTCAAGCATGTAATGGCTGATGTGGATCCCGAAGATAGAGTCCTTTTGCGTTTCTTACGCGGTATGTGCACATTTATTGCAGTATATTTATACAAGTTATGTGATGCAAAGAAATGTTAGTCTGAGCTTTATTATAAGCTACTGATAGTGATTAATTACTATTTATCCAAATATATTTGTGTAATTTTGCAGCTAGAGATCATGATATTGTTAAGGCGGAAGCTATGCTGAGAGCGGTGAGATTAACAACGTTATAATAATTGAACCAAAATACTACAGTAAATATACTATGTATAAATACGTGTCTCATAGTGCTTCAATATAAAGCATGAAGTAGATATATTTAAAAAATAAGGGATATCTATTGACTTATACATTTAAAAAATACTTTTAATAGTTTGCTTTGTAAAGCTTGCTCATATAGTAGCATGCAGAATATCTGCAACAAAAAGTCCGAGTACCGAGTAACATTCACACTAGGATCCAGATAAACTTTAATAGACAAATTGACAAATAGCACGAGCTCTGGTCATCCGGTATAAGAGAGTCATAGGGGACAATGTTCCAATTCAGCAATTGTCAATGTATTACAGAGTTTTAGGTTGTCCAGAGCGTTTTTAAACCATATAATACCTTTAGGTACTTTTAACCTCTTGAAATGTTATTTAGTTGAAACTCTAGTTATTATACCTACCTATATTTACTATAGAATAAATCAGTACACAGACAAAATATGTGCATATTTGGCCATTTTCTCATCTGGAGCACTCTTGTCCTTTTTATTTGGATATGTTTTTTGAGCGAACTGTAATGAATGAATTTATATATATTTGAAGTTATTCTGATCCGCGTGTTAGCATTATCCATATTCATGTTGCATGCGCTTTTTCGTAAACGAAAACAATAGTTCTTATTCTATAATTGAGTCTCAATTACGCAATTACCCAATTAGCTTAAAGAAAAGTGCACAGTAAGCAATTATAGACCACATAATTAGCCTGCAAGTTCCCATTTTGCTAAATTAGACATAATGTATGTCTAATTTGTTCGTGGTCCACCATATTGTTCATATTTGGCTTAGAACAATTGTATTGAAAACCTGGGACCTATAGCTTTGTTTTCACCGGGCTAATTAGACTTTCCAATTCCCAGTAATGATGGTATTGTACAGTACATGCAAAAGATTTTTTTTTGTTATTTTGATTGTAGTGTTGCAATTTGCAATGAATGAGCCTCATTTATCCACTCATGTAACTCAATTGTATTTATCTCTGTTAAATATTAATCTTTTTTTAATTAGTTTCCTTACAGACAATCTGCTCTACACTATTTTTTAAGATCATTGCATTAGTTTTGTTCCGCTCCTTCCAAGGTGTACGACATATTATGACCTAATTAATAAATTACCTTAATTACTGTAAACGATTTTTGTTTGTTACATCTAATCAAGGCCGTGTAGGTCAATTCAGTTATAAATTATAATTTCCAGGCATGCAAATGCAGATGAGATGCAATTAGTACTTATCGTTCAGTACGTAATTTTTTACATTTTATTCACCCTATCCTAATATTATACACGATTTTTTCTGAATAGTCGATACAATGGAGATCAGAGAATGATGTGGATAGTTACAAGAGCTGGATTCCACCGAGAATCCTCAGGGACGATTACAGTGTGTGCTGTGATCACGCAGGATTTGATCATGAAGGACGCCCAGGTCAGTTAAGCAATAATTATTTATAAGGAAGTTTTAATGAAAGCACACACATTAAAATATCTACGCATAAGCAGGAAGATTTTATGTAGCACATCTAAATATTAATTAAATTGTTTTTTTATGTATGTAGTTGTCTTTATTCCTCTCGGATCCTATCTGGGAAAGGAATGTGTAGAAGATGGGTTTAAAGATGATCTTGTCAAATTCGTCTTTTACGCTTTGGAAATACAAACCCATATTTTATGGGATAGTGGAGCGGCCACAGTAACGGTCATTCTGGATATGTCCAACTTGAGAATGAAACAGCTTATCCATGTCGAATGTACTTATATTTTTTTTTAATTGCTCTGCATGAATTAATAAATTAAGATTTTCAAATGTAAATTATTTGATTTTTCTTAACAGCGATGATGATTCTTTATCGAGCATTCGGCTTCTTAGAGGCAAATTACCCGGAAGTACTCCACCAAATTTTCGTGGTAAAAGGTGAGTTGCACTCGTCATTCATTAATTAGTTATATTTCCCAGTAGTTATTATAATAAATTCTTATGTGTAAGGAAATGCGAAAAATGCACTTAAAGTGTATGTACTATATTAACAGCTCCTTGGCTCTTTACCATGGCCTACAATTTCTTCAAACCAATTCTGTCAAAAGCAACCATTGAAAAGATTCAAATTTATGGATGTGATCAAGCTAAATGGCTGCCAATACTCCTTGAAAAAATGCCATTGGAATCAATTCCATGTGTTGAATAGGTTTTACCACCTCAACTTGTCCTGTGGATCTGTAAATGTACAAACTAATGCAAAAGTCAACTTTGATTGTTATGCTTGTGCTTACAATAGTATGTTTTGACGTTGATTTGAAATAGTACTGTACAAGAATACATTCCAAACAACAGATTATATATACCTAAGTATGTTTATGCAAATATTCATTCTCCCATTCACGTTAAAATGCAACCTAACTTCAGTATCTGATATATTGATCCCAGTTTTACAAACAATCATATTGAGATTCCTTAATGTTCTGGTCTTATCGTAAGTATAAGTGAATATTTTATCTAATGGTTGCTATCTTTAATGGTAATAAGTTGGTAAAAATAACCTGCACCTCAAATTCCGAGTAGTTAGCATTACTTGATCGAAAAAATGCTAAGAAAATTAGTGTGTTAAAGTCATGATTTTTGTCCATGTAACTAAATAAGCCACAAATATTACAGCTAGTATGTCTATATTATACCGCAGGTTTATCCTCAAATAGAAATTATAAATCAACTGATGTCTTATATCAAAATGTTAACTTATAAAGGTTGGAGGCAATAAATGTAACACTAATTAATACTAATAATGTTGCTCCGCTGATGCAGACTCTTGGTATAATATTTGCAACAGGCAGGCTATGTTTTTATATGAATTCACGAAAGGAAATATAATATTATACGCTTTTACGTATGACAAACCTGTCCCTACAAGTTTTTGCAAAATATTATAAATAAAATTATGTATCTTGCACATTATTATATTACATACACCAAGATATGAGACTTTTTAGATGATTCTTAAAAAAACTCGAACCTCAAACAAGTATTTATTAATTCTAAAATCCAGTTCCAATCCGCTTCAATCAACCTTGACTCAGGACAACTAAAAAATGTTAATTTTTAAAGCTCCGTAATTGCAGTATAACCAAAATTTCATATGTCGCATTTTTATATAATTTTGGGTAACAGCGGCCATCCTACTATTTCTAGACCCTGGGATTGAGGATATCTGGCACATCCCCTAAATTAGCGATGCGGATATTCTCTATTTTTGAAGTACTTAATGATAGGAAGAACTAATCTAAATTAAGTTTATTGATCATATAAGAATGTAATACGTAATTTAGCTTAAACGGGATTGCTCCTGGTCCAATTAGTTTACAATTAGTTCCACTGATTGAGTATAGTTACCAATTCATCATTTAGGGCTATATTTCATGCTCTCACTATACTGCAAGTGCTATTTATCAACGAAAAAGCCACGACTTTACCTTTTTGGAGACCTTGAACTGAACTGACATTGGAAAGGGTATGATGTAGCTGTGCAGTGTAGAATCTGTAACAAGTATAGCATTTCAAAGGTGGTTGCTAACACATAAATATATCAATACCCGAGGGACTGCTGCCAAATTTTACTGAAGAGCATGCAACTCTATTGACCCTGGATCTTAGTAAATTATGAAACGCACATACAATGTAATGTAGTAGCAGTAGCAGTATAATTATTTGTAAGGAAAGGACGGAACGGTATAGTAGGATATATAATATAGTATATTAGTGCTTTTTTACCAAGCATTCGAAGCATCTACATAAAAGTTGTGTCCAGGACAGAGCCAAGGTCACATTTTGATTATTTTTCACAGTGTATAGGTATTTTATATGCTATATATCTATAGATGCTCATAGTATTACTACTTGTACACGAATGCTATACTTTAATGTTTGTTTGGTGTTACAGGAGAAATACTTTATCTAAAGATAGTTTTTTATATTTCCGCAAGGTTATACCACACCAAACGCTAATTATTTATATTTTTGAAAGTCAATATTGAGATAAATCGTTGCAAGAATTTTCAGTTTCAAAGAAATTTTGTGTAGCCCTACTTAAAAGTAGAAAAAAGGCTTTTTGGGGCAATAACGAAGAATCCAGCATTCAATTTCACCCTGTAACATTTATTATCATGCATGTCAGTTCAACATACCTATCTTGTTTTGCTTATAATTTTTTGTGCATCGACTTCGATAATGATTTTGCTTGCACTACATGAAAGGATGAAACTATCACACATTAAAGGTGACATTTTACTCGCCGGTAAACATGCAGTTTAGTCTGTAACTTTTTTTTTTGAATTGAAATTCGTTTATTGGGATGTCAAAAGTAGATCAATACAAGTACTGGTTTCCAAATACTAGACACTGAAAATGCTGTTGTTTACAAACACTTTACTCCTAGGGCAAGCCGAGTCGATTACAAGAAAAAATTCATAAATTACAACTGATGTTGTGTTGTGTAAAGCATAATTAATTTTACACTTTCGTTAGTAAGAAAACACAGAACTAATTTCTGTAGTAAAAACTTTGAACAATCCATACAAAACATAGTATTATACGTGTTTCTTCCATAAAAAATACTTGTGGGTACTAATTGATTTAGAACTAACCTACTTACCTTTTACCTTCTACTTTAGAAAAGTTTACAAACCATATTACATAAAGTGTACCAAAGCTAAGCCACACAATGGCAGTTTCTATATCGTTTACTGGAAAAAGAGTTATTGTCACTGGAGGAGGAAAAGGTGAAAATCTTATTGAGTATTTTTTATGAATACCATATACGTGCTAATCACATTTATTTACTAAGTAGTACTTCACATAAATAATAGTATATGAAGGTTTCTCAGGTCCAGTAATTCGCAGAGTTGTACCAACATGGATATTCTTATAGTATTAACCTGCTGCAAAAAACAGTTTTGCAAACAAGTGCAAGTGCAAGTGCAGTAGTAGCTGCTACGTTCACACATGCAAATGAATTTTCAACATACAAAATACATACATTAATCTAAATTCAATGAATTACATGTGTCAATAGCTAAATTGTAGTATGTTATTTTATGATTTTAAATTATTTGTTATATACCTACATCATCATTTAAATAGCCATATTATTGGACCCTCAAATAGGGTCAGCTGTAAGTTCAATGAAAATTATGAAACCCCATCATTAAATTAACTCAATTTAATCCCTTTAATTTCGTAGGACTTGGTCGTGCTATAATTGAGAGATTATATAATGATGGGGCCATTGTCTACACTCTGGAAAAGGACGAGTCACTTGTAACAAACTTGAAACAAGATTTTCCCAAAATCACTGCTCTACAGTGTGATGTATCTAATTGGGATGAAACGAAATCAAAGGTTGAATCATTTGGTCCAGTAGAATATTTAGTAAACAATGTGGGAATTCCTGGTTTCGGGGAAAAATTCGGAGATGTTACTGAAAACGCTGTCGACAAGTAAATATTCAGTAATCTTAATCATTGCAATTTGTCTATGCAATTTATGCTTAAGATACTCATTAACGTATTTAGCTGAGGTGCTTGTGCACAATACAGTTGTACAAGCATTAATGATTACGCAATTAGTACTTAAAAAGTTCTTTTTAAATTTTTAATGGTTCCTTACTGTTTTCTGAACAGGACCTACGCAATTAACTTCAAATCAGCTATAAATATATCCCAGGCAGCTACTAAAGGGATGATTGCTAATAAAATCCAGGGTTCTATCGTTAATGTTGCCTCTTTGGTAATTCACAACGAAATTCTCATTTAACCTATTCCCAATTACTTTATCTATTATTATAAAATTATATTTCCAAATCATTATTCGGCCAAATAATTTCTTAAAAAATATTACAATTTTTTAACTACAGACATCTCGGTTTGCTTTGGAGGGAGCCTTGGTCTACTGCACGACTAAAGCAGCCATGGTGAACTTGACAAAATGCATGGCATTGGAACTGGCTCCATCAAATATTCGGGTAAATTGCGTTTGTCCCACTTTTATCAACACGGATATCCTAAGACAAGTTCCAGCCTTAGCAGAAACATGGACTTCTCGTGGATTAATTAAAAGGGCTGCAGAGCCTGAGGAAGTTGTTGATACGATTCTTTTCCTCCTTAGTCAAAAAGCAGTCATGATCAATGGAGAAGAGATTTTCATTGATGGAGGATTTTCAGCTCATTAAACATTTGATAATTGCTAATGTACAATATTTAATTTCGTATAAACATGTAGCACATGTTTTTCAATTTTTGAGTTAACACAGAAATATTTGTACCTACAAATTACAGATATACCTGTATATGCATAAATACTAAAATTAAATTAAACTGCTGAACAGTTACTTATATTTTCAATAAAAATCAGTTATTAGTGGGAGCCTTTCGAATAAAATTATTAAAATCAGTGTGCCTAATAATAGGGTCTTGTAACCATCACTTATGTATGAATATTAAGATTAAGACGAATGTAAATCCCCTCATAAACTATTTCTTTTATTCTCTCAATGCAGCATTCAGTATGTAGTACCGTATGTTATGTACATATATTTGTAGTGTATAAATGGTTAATATAGTAAATTTACTAGTACTTACTGCCGGGTCAATCTCATATTAATCCAAGAATGTATACTTGCACATTATATTTACACATATACAACCTACGATTAAATGGCTGATAGGTACTATTGATAATACACGAGAATAGAAAGTAGAAATGCATTATTGTGGCAACCGGACGAGAACATTCATTTTGCTTGTCGTGTACAAATCGTGACCTCAATAAAATGACAGACCAGTACGTGTGAGCATATATTACAATATTAGTCATGCATGTTTGTATATCTATGGCAGTTAGAGAAAATCCATCATTATGTTATTCATTCTTCATTTCTAATATTACTAAAGCTTAGTATCTGGCAGAGTGGTTTCCATCAATTGTTAATGAAAACGAAAAGCTTCACTAAAGTAAATACAAGATAAGTTCTCCATACATTACAATAGTACTGGCTATATACACATATATTATTATGTTACTTACCTTATCATAAAAGTTAGGATTTATTAATATCTACTATAGTGTTTCTATACTTGTACTTGAGCAGTTGTCTCATTCTCTGATGGTGTGTAGTTTGTGGGTTTTTTCATTGTATATTGACAGAACGTGCACTAGTTGACATTTACTTACGTTCGCATTAAGAATAACTTTTGAAGAATATTTTGGTATGCTGGAGATTGTATTTCTTTTAGTCAATTAAAAAGTACAGATAGTAATCACAAATATATACCTGTAGTTAGGGTACTAATATCTAAATATAAGTGAAAGCGTAGCACATTATTTGCACATTGTTTTGTATTTGTAGAGTTTGAATAGTGATATGGAATACTCAAACAACATTCCCATGAAAATTAAAATGCCATTAGTTGGACTGGGAACAGGGAAGGTTTGTAATGCTATTAGTTTATCGTTTATTCTTTCTCTGATTTTATTTTACTTATTGCTAACAATACAGACAAATTCCCTACATCAAAAATTACTTTTTATGATTTCTAATCCTAGTTGATGGAAAATGCGGATGTGGAATTTGCCGTGAGTAATGCATTGGAACTTGGATATCGGCATTTCGACACAGCAGCAGGATACTTAAATGAAGAGTTAATAGGAAATGTTTTAAAAAGATGGATTGATTCTGGACGAGTCCAGCGTAAAGATTTATTTATCACAACAAAGGTGACACATTATACCTATAGTATAGTGCATGCAATACATTTAGCTTTAACTTTTATGTAAGTAATTACCTGCTTGCTTTTCTAATGAGACAAACAAGCATTTGGCTACATTTTTGTTCTATAGAAATACGAGGAATGTGAATGGTTTTACATACCAAGTAATGTTTTATATTTAATGTACAGTTACCCCTGATTGGCATGCATCCTGACAAAGTGGAGTACTTTATGAAATCCTCTCTTAATAAACTGAAAATGGATTATGTGGATTTATATTTAATACATTGGCCCGTTGCCCTTAAATTTATTGATGGGGAGACATTTGCTCCTAAGAATGAGAAAGGGGAACTGTTGGTGGACGAAACAACAAATCTTGAAGCAATTTGGGAAGAAATGGAAGCTCAAGTATATGCCGGGTCTGCAAAAGCAATTGGAGTTTCCAACTTTAATTTAGATCAGCTTCAAAGAATTTTGAAAGTATCTCGAGTTCAGCCATCCGTTTTACAGGTAAAATAAAAGATGCAATATATTTGTAACAGAAATGCTTTAAACAAAAATCGTAAGTTAAGAAAAATATTTTTGACGAAATTGCTAATGACTTCAATTTTTGTTCGCTGCTGCTTACAGGTGGAAATGAATGTTTATTTTCAACAGAAGATACTCCAAAATTATTGTCGTAAAATGGACATACAATTATGTGCCTATGCGCCTCTGGGATCCTACGGTCGTAAATCATATTATCCAAAGTATGCAATCTTTTCAAGAGATATTCTACGTTTACATACTTATTTGTAGTTTACTTGTATGTAAGTGGGATAGATAGAACATTGAATATTATAATCAGCCATAACTATCTTTTGCGTGTTCAATATATTTGTAGAGTCAATATTCCAATGGTGCTGGATGATCCAATTGTTACAAGAATAGCTGATAAGTACGGTAAAAGTAATGCCCAGATAGTTCTTAGATTTCTTACACAGCAAGGAATTTCGGTGATTCCGAAGAGTTCGAACCGTCAAAGACTGGCGGAAAATGTTCAGGTAAATAAACAGTGAATACTACAAAGGATTGTTTAATATCGTTAACACCAAACCATCCAACACCAGAAGAATCATATTTGACATACTGAAATACCTACCTAAACATACGTAGCATACTTATATTTACAAAAATATAAAATGGATGAATTACTATATTATTTAGGCAATAGACTTTGACCTGGATAAATCTGATTTTGCTTTGTTAGAAGTATTGGACAAAGGAGAAAATGCAAGATCATTTTTTCTTCCCGAAATGTATGAATTTATTCTTTTATCTTCTTCATGTAGTTTCATTTTCGCTAATTACTTATAGTACTAATTGACAATTATTATTTTCAGTTTACGAACTCACCCGGAAAATCCATTCTAACAGAAGAATCTCAATCTAAAATAGAGTTTCCCATTTCTTTCAATCGCAGTGTTGTATTGAATTAAAATTATAGTGTTGTGTTCAGTCACAAGCACAATTAAGTAAAATCGTGAATTTTTGGAGATATGCTAGGAAAACAATGAAAACAGTGTCTGGGCCAGCTCAGTAGCTATATGTAAGTCAAAAGAGTTCCAAAAATTGTTAACTTTGATTTTACCGAATAAATAATTGATGGTGTGTGCAGAAATGTCAATATTAATATACCTACTGTGTGGCAAAAAAAATCACAACTTCCGCTTCTGCAAATTTGCATCGTGTTAAATCGAGGGAGATTCGTCCATTGGTCAGAGAACATCGAAAGTTGTTTGTGAAGAGCAAAGAGGGA
>JAQFYC010006113.1:0-12831 GCA_034694165.1 Tomocerus mixtus | reverse complement strand
GTCCCGGCCCAAGGCCTGGGCCGGGCCGGACCGGGCCACGGGCCGGGCCGGGCCGGTGGGCCGCGCCCATCTCTGGTACTTGCAACCAGGGTTTAATAATAATTACTGAAACCGTTATTCAGAGTTTAAAGCTACGTTATTAATGCATTTCTATTTTATACAGATTTTAGTTATCAGTTATGAATATTTTATGTGCTCCCACACTCCCACTTATAAAATATTAATTAAATGGTTATTTCCGTAAAAATATTTTGGCGGCGCACTGCCCTACCTCCTATCTTATAACTTGTCTCACTCTCAGTCTCAGCTACTATTCTACTATTATGCATGCATCTCAGGTATCTCAACTTGTCTATATTCCCAATGCTTAGCTATGCCTACAATTGTAATAATATGAATTTTAGATTTGCATGATAATAATTGAAATGATAAGGAGAGATTTCCGTTCTCCAGCCAGACTCGACTGTCCAGAGTAGAGTCCAGAGTCCAGACTCAGCAGAAAGGCATAAAATAAGTTAGTACGTTACAAGGGATTACGTGTATAACCGATTGGACTGAAACTTATCAAATGTTCTGCAATCGGGAGTCCTAATGAATGGTCATATCGGAGGAAATTGTGCAGAGGTCACAGAAGGTCAAAATTTTCAGAGATATTCTGATTTTTCTCGGGCACAACTAATTTTGTATCACCCGAATTCCTCTTCAAAATGCCGAAAATGCATCAGGGTACTGTAACAACTGAATTTTCCTGCAGATTTCGGGAAAATAAAAAATGGTCGGTTTTGCATTGAAATTTTCCTCAAAAAACTTGAAAATTTGAGTACTACACTTTTAATAGCACTTCTAAATAGTTTAAAAAAACTTTAAAAATATCCTGAATGCACAAAGTTTTCTTATTTACTTAAAATCCTAATGTTTTACTAGTTTATTAGTTCATGTTCATATTAAAGTACTAGAAATTCATTATTTTATCAATAGCGTCAATAGGGAAAGTAGATAAGAGCATAAGAGTACCATTTTAATGTTACTTCGGATTGTTTGTGCATTGATGGTGAAGTTCAACCGGGTGTTCCGGTTCACCAGACTGGGTTGTATTGATTGTTGACGTTGAATCGAAGAAACAAGACAAGAAAGTGAAACAAAGAAAACTTTTAGTTTTCTTTCTGAAAGGATTCATTCTTTTGTAGATTAAGGACCATTTCGATATTGTTCTGATAATTATTATTTCAGTCTCTCATAATGATACAGAAAATAAAACGGAAACCCTTATGTCTTAGTATGTGGCCTCAATTTTGTTTTCTTAATTGCCTTAAAATACCTTTTTTAGTCATTTATCCAGGAATAGCACATAATGCATGCAAGTCTCCAGACTCCAGAGTTTGGAGTTCCATTATCTTAAAAGTTTTCATTTGTGCAGAAAATGTATTACAGATATAGAAATATAGAATGGTTCAATTAGCTCAATTAATTATCTCCAGATCGATGGGGTCATGTGAAATTGTCTGCTTTATGTGAATGGTTAATTATTATTATTATTGTTATATAATTGCATATCTGTCAACTTAACCCCCCATCACTACATGGCAATGGAAACATGATTCTCACAGTTAATTGTTTAATGTATAAATGTTATATGATGTACCATGAGACAAGAATGCATCTAAAGGATGAATACTACATGATATTCTCATAAAGAGTTCTCTTACTGAAAAAGCTAAAGATTATTTTATTTATTTATATATACCAATTATTTTCACCAAAGTCGTCAAGTTCACGAAAGTACAATAAATAATTCCAAAGTGTATTACGATAACATAAGTATCATTTATTAAGAAACAAGTTCAGTTAGACCGTTCAGCAATCACGACCAATCCCCCTCCCACACCATCCCCTTCCCCACCTCCTTACATTACACATTTTTTATTTTACCATTTACAGGGACAATAGGCCAACAATTAAAATAACTCCCATGACCCCACAAGGGGAATTTTAAACGACGCCCTTTCCATCCGCTTTCTATTTATATTTTTCTATTCTGCTTTCTTCCCATTATTTCTTCAAATATTTAACGAATTCGAGTCCTAATTAGGGGATTTAGTTGGTATACATCATAAATGCACCTTCATCCCCACACAATTAGTTTTCTTTAGACCGGCGATGGGTTATTGGTATTGTCTTTAACTAGATACTAAAACAAAATCATCAAAAACAATTATTTTCTATTACAAAGATTTACAGAAAAGGTACAAAACTTCAAAGGTAACGCAATAAATTACTAATAATAATTATTCCATTAATTTGTATAGCTAGTATAGCAATACTGAATCGTAAATATATTTAAGGACAACAATTAGTCAGATCAAGGATTATCGTCAAAGCAACGTTACAAATACGAATTAAACAAAACTAGGTCATCAAATGCACAAATAACAATTCATTTCCTTCTGTCAGTTGTCCTAAATTGAGAAAATGATGTTCTCCAGTCCTGGAAAGGTGAAATTAAAATTAAATGTGGAAATAGACATTTCTTAAAATATTACAAATTACAATAATTTTTACAACTTTCTTCACAATTAATATTTTTGTGGAATTTAAAATTAGTACAAATCCATGCACCTTCAGCATTTTAAAGAAACAACAAACGCAACAATAATAAATAACTAAAGTCTAGTTTAAACTTATTAGGTTTTCAAGGTAAAGGTAAGCTAAGGTATCTAAAATCTAATATTTATTTATTAATTTATGAACTACATATTTAATAAGGTTTACAATGTATTTATCTACTTGGCTACGAAATATGATTAGGTGGAAATTATTTTCTAGATCATGTGGCAAAGGTTGGAACTATTTTTGAAACAGTGTATTTACAATAGAATATTAATATACTTAGAAAATTATTTAGTCCACGTCAGATTGAATAATACAAAAGTGTTACTATATATATATATATATATACTATTATGTGCTCAGTTAATTATATACGTATTATAACATACGTAAGTAGTTTTTAATTTATTTATCCTGGTGAATCATGTCCGAGTACTTTTTCACATTTAGATAAAACATTTTTCTCCAGTGAAAAGATCTCCAGTCTACGTGTGACGTGTGTCTGTGTCCAGAACTAAACATTTTTCAGTATCAATTAACATCTCTAATCATCTTCTCCAGGAGTTCCTTTAAATTGAGGAATTGTGTAAATTAGTAATCAATTCTGGACAATCAATTCAAAAAGATAAATATTATTATTATTTAAGTCCATCCCAGTAATTACTCAACTGACTCAACGAGATGCAATATAATCTACCTTCCGTCAACCAATCAATTACTTTAACTATTCATTTAATTTATTTCTAACCTATTCCTCATGCCTTAGTTATAATACATCTACTACATACAAATCTGCATTATTATCTACTTACTTAGGTATTGCCACAAAAAGCTGAAAAAACAATCTAACTGCCGAGAGTGAGGTAGATTTATTTTTTACAGCCAATCTTAGAAAATATTCCATCTTATAAGATAATGACGTGAGCAATTAGATTCTATTTACACTCCATTTAAATCTCCACCACATATTTGTGTAATTATAATATATTCTTTCCCAAAACATCATCCTCTACAAAAAACAATTTCATGCTTTACATTTTCTTAACCTTTCATTTTGCAAACAATATTGCTTAAATGCCAAACATCACACTATTATATATTTATTATTATAAATTGAATGTATTTACGCTGATTACATTATTTCTTTGGATTTCTTAATTATTTCTTAATTATTTCTTAATTATTTATTTAGTCAGTATACACTATTTGACTTCATATTGACTCGTATACATAGAATAGAAACATGCAATCAATAATCAGTAGTAAGTAATTGATCGTCAGTATTAACAGTTTACTTAAGTATGCCTATTTAGCTAAAAGTTAATTAAAGTAGCTACACTAAATATTTACAATCTACTAACTATATGTAATGTCAATAAGTACACACGTATTTACATTTTAGTAATAATTAAAATATTCTCATGTCCTTTAGAATGGCACCAATTTTTCTGTTGAGTAAATTTATATACACAGTCCGGTACAACAAGTACATTAATTATATACTTACTATTCATTATATATTCCGTTTACTATATATCATTGTCAATAACTAATTAATTATTAATTACTATTACATTATTATCAAACCAAGCACTACATAAATACATCTACACGACACAAACACACATTATATTTCAAAGAGATCTTATATCATTCTTTATTTAGATTAATTTAGATTAAATATCTTTAACTTCCTAACTTTTTAACGCCTCTGGCTCCTTCAAGCTGTAAAAAGTAGAATGCGGTTTTTGTTGGGATTGGCACCCGAAACTGGAAAGTAGATTAACAGTGCAGTGAATGAAGGAAATGTCCTTAGTTAACTGTATTATCGCCTTCTACTAATAATAAATTAATTAAGTAGACCGATTGAACGAAAGGCAAGAGTCACACAAGACACAGTGAAAGTTTAAATGGCAAAGATGGAGTTAAAAAGTGCAATACAAAAATTAAGGTTGGGAATGGTAACGCAGCCATTATGGAAAATTATGGAAAATATCCTGGAGTCGACTGGACATAAAATCTATTTGTTTAGCCAGCAGTTAACTATAATCAATAAAATATCAACTAAAATTGTGTTTCTAAAATTCAAAAATTTTGAATTTACAGTTCCAAATATCTACGCTTGAGTAATAATTATTTTAGTTGTAGTCACTCTAACCTCACTAACCTCACTAATATTTTGTTCTACATATTTCTACTTTCCTAAAGGTTTAGGGCCAACTATAAGGCACACAAATTCTACAACTTTCCAATCTAGTCATTTTTTAAATTATTCTTGTTAATAAAAACATTAATTAGCACTCGCTTGCACAAATAAGATCAATAAGATATATGGCAGCACATTAATGTTCCACTCTGCTAGTAATTTTAATTATTGATAACTAAAAGTGTAGATTTTCATCCGAACTAATTTTGACACACCTTGTCCACCAAATAGCTATAGCCACTGCAACTAAAAATTTAATTTCTAGTCTCTCATTTCATATTGGTAATACAAATAATAATAAATAATAAATAAATAGCCTCACAAGGAAATGCTGTAGAATCAGTTCAGAAATACAGTTCGTAGAAACACGTAGACGTAGATAGTATTAATTAATTAATTGCTAATTAGCATAGAATTAGAGTGTTTTTGTTGTAAGTTATAGCAAAATAGTACGTGGCAACATTTCAGCTCAGATCACAAACAAGTATTAGTACCAAGAATTCTTACGTATTATTTAGTAGAGAATTACATTAAGTATATATATACTATAATATTAACAAGTAAGTACTAAAGGAGGAATATAATTTGGGAAATTAATCTCTCATTTAGTCGAATAGGCCGAAAAGATGATTATCAGAGGAAGGAACACAACAATTAACAACAATGAACAGCAATTAACTCTGTCTGGCATTCATCAATATCAACAGCTAAATGACTACTCTTTAACTAATTAATTTACTATCCACATTATCCACATACAAGTTTTCTACTCCTTCCTAAACAAATTCAAAACGTTTAAGTTGCCACTGCATTTCCTAAAAGAATATTTAAAAATTTACTAATATTTATAGTTTTATCATCCAAGACCATCAATTTACATATTAGTTAAAAACTGATAATAAGTAGATAAGCTCACGGTCGGTTATCTCTGACCTGACATGACCTCAAATGACATATTTGTTTTAGTACTCAGAATTGGTAATATTACATAATTAATTTTAAAGATTTCCCTTCGATAACTCAATTCATAAAACATCTACACAGACAACAAACTGAGTTTAATTAAAGGCTCGATGATGAGTATTTTATTTAGATAGATGGAAATGGACTAGTTTATTATAATGACCTTATATAACTATATTTAGGTGATTACGATTAAATTTCCATTATTTACGTAGTAGCAATATCAATATCATTAATTTAGAGTATTTTAAGCTATTAATTTATTATATTAAGGATTCCTTAGGTAGTAATATTATTATAATTATTAGTAGGAGTTATAGGCTATAGATCGAGGGGTGAGTAGTTGTACGTAAATTTGTGAAGCAGAGTAGAAAGAAGAAGATCCTCATTTAGCAACAAACTTAATTCTAAATTAATTCTAAATTGAAACTTATTAAACGAAGACATTTTGAGGTTGTTAGTGAGGAATTGCAGAAGATTCTTTGTTGCTGCTCTTTTCTTGAGAATTAACGTCGATATGGGAATGGGATTGGAAAATGTCCTTGGACGCTGTGGAGGAGGTTTGCTCGACGGGAGAGGAGGAAGAGGAGGGGGCGGAGGAGGAGGTCGGCCAGCTGCCCAATCGCTGTCTTACTATTTTCAAATGGCGGGCAATGTAATCCTCGTGGGGTGCCAATTTAACCGCTTTTTCAAAACAAGTCTCCGCCTGAACCAAATCCCCTCGCTCGACGAACACCACACAAAGATTGTGAAGCCCTTGTACATTATCCGGGTCCAGACTCAAAATACGCTCGTAGCACTACACAAATTAACAAAAATTATTATTTACAATTATTTACAAATATTTACAAATGTCGTTTTCTTTAATTTCAGTTGACATTTAAATTTTTATTCCAAAAACACATTTTTGAGGGATATTGTAATTTAATAATATTCTGCATTATGGACAACTATTAATATAAATATAGATATTGGTATTTGATGATTGGAATATAGAATTACACAAAAAATGAATAATATTGTAAATTAGGTTAGGTTATTAAAAGTTACAAAATTAAACATTACAACATTACAAAACTAATTGAAATTTCACTCCTTAATAAGGAAAAACTGGAATTATGAGACGACTTAATATTTTGGTTTTTGTTGACTTAATTGAGATTTTAATTAAAATATTTTTCTTGTATTAAGGATAGTATATTGTAATTAAAAAAATACGTGTTCTGCAGATTCCAAGTCCTTGATGTTGTTTATGTAAATGTCACCGAGAAGGATGAGACCCTTAATGTGATCGGGATGATGTTTTATCAGTTGATTGAGAAAAGGGGCAGCTTCAAGGGCTCTTCCGTTGTCAGCCAGAAGAAGTGCAAGATTAAACAGGGCACTGAAAATACAGTTAATATAATATATAATAAAATATATATAATATAATATATAATAAATAAATATATCTTACCTTCTGAAATCTTCCTTCAACTCGATGGCCTTTCTGAAGTATTTCTCGGCCTCCTCTGTCTCCTTGTCGTCCATGGCCAACATTCCCAAATGGAACAGGGCCCGTTCATTGTTTGTGTCTTTGGAGATGAGTTTGAGGAGTCTTTGGCGGGCAATAGGGCGGGAAGCCACCTCCCCCAACTCACTGATGACAATTGCCGAATTCAGCAAGGCCTGCAAGTGCTCAGGTTCGTATTCTAAGGCCTTGTTCAGGTAGGCCAGTGCTTGCGACGCTTTACCCAACTCCAAATACACAACTCCTAACTACAGTCAAATTACATTAAATAATTAATTACATTAACAATTATTTAAATTATTAAATTATTAAATTAAATTATTTACATTGTAGTAAATGTCTGGGTTGCTGCTGTCGTAGAAAAGAGCTCGTTCATACACCTCTTGCGCTTCTTTCGTCCTGAAAAGTACACATATAATTATTTTTTTTATTTAATATAATTTATAAATTGTTTACTGTATATTCTAATTATAAGAATTTAAAATGGAAACTATTTTGTATTTTTTATAATATAATTGAGTATGTACAATTAATTATATTTATATGATTTTTCATTTATAATTCTAGTGTAGTGTGTGTAAGGTTTTAAGACGGTTAATCCTTTTTGTCAATAAAACCATACCAATTATCGATGTTTTTTGCGTGCAATTAATTCTAATTTCGTGTAAAAGACTTGAATAAAGCTGAATTCCAATTATCATATATTAGAATTAAAATTCCTTTTACATTTATTAGGGAACTGTAAGGAGGTACCTGTTCATTTTGAGGAGGACATCCCCTCTGTTGATGTAGGCTTGGGTGTAGTCGGCCCTCATGGAGATGGCTTGTCTGTAGAGACGATCAGCTTCCTCCAATCTCGTCTGATTTCTGGCAATTAAGTTGGCCAAGTTGAGAAAGACGTTCAAATGGTTTGGGGCTATTCTGGCATGATACGTTTCTCCAGGCTTAGGCTTTGGTAACAGGGATTTGGCCTGGAATATAACAAATCTATAATATTAGATCTCTGGAGAAAAAGAAATTGTTGTAATTATTGTAATTATTTTTGAACTGAACCTTAAGGTAAGCATCTTCGGCTTCTTTGTATAATTTGAGATTATTGTAGGTCCGGCCCACGTTGATGTGAGCTCCGATGTCATCTGATTGCACACTGAAAGGTTAAAGAGACAACAAACTCATTTTATGTAATTTGAGAACAACATGAAGATGCTCACTCTACTCTACTTTACTCTTTCACATACAAATGCAGGGGAAACCGCGAATAAGAAATCGCGGGGGACCGTAAAAATGCGTTTTTTAAAAATTCTTTTCAGTTAACACTTTCTATTACTTTTCAAGTTGTATTATAATTTAATTAGTGAACAATTAACGAGAGTAGTACAAGACAAGACACGTACAACATTAGTCAGACAAGTCAGACTCCATTCCTAAAAAAACTGGAGAGCAGCAGCAGGAGGAAACCGGAGAAGTGTATTTAAACATAGTCTAGCCTCCCACTGTCTCCTAATAAATTTAGAGTCAAATTACTTGCCCATTTATCTATTTATTTATCGTTTGTCTAAATGACAAAAATAATAATAATCCAATATTTGCAAAAACTTAATTACTGTTTTTAATATGTAGACTTATTTTTAAAAGCATAAAATAATTGTTAATTCTTTTAAACAACTTTAAAATGTATTAAAGACGATAAAATATATTTTCTTGAACTTTTCAGTCTTAAAAATAATTGAATATATAATAATGCTATTGAAGCTGTAAATAAATTGTCTATTTGTATAGCTACCCGCTTTTAGCATTTATCTATTTAAATGCTATTTAGCATTTATTGCATTGATATATACCAATAGTAACACAATGATAATTATAGGATAGATACCTGACGGCCTTTTGAAAGTAGTAGAGGGCTTCATTGTATTTCCCGTGACTTTCTAGTGCATGTCCGACGTTGTTGAACAACTTGGCATTCTTTTGGTTGACCTTCAGGCCAGCCATGAAAATTGAGTATTCAGATTGCCAGTCCATATTGCGGATGTGCGTCTTTGTCCCGTGAATGAAAATCAAGGAAGCCAAAAACAGCCAACACCATTTCCTACGCTCTCTAAATAATTATAATTATAATAATTAATAATTTAAATTCTTGTGATGCTTAACAGATGAATCAATTTGAATAATCTTACTTGCAGGTGGCGTATAGGAGGGACCAGCCATAGGCCACCAAGAGGGAGAACCCCATCGACGGCACGTACAAAATCCTCTCGGCAATGACAAAGCCCACTGAGAAGAATAAATTGGATGCAGGTAGAAATGGGAAGACGATCAGCGACAAACCCTGAGATTACATTTAAAATATTTAAAATATTTAAAATAATAATAAATAATAATAATAAATCAATATTTACCATAAGGATGATGTTTGAATGTCTGTCGCTGGGCCTGGATAAGGCAGCATGAGCCAATTTGAGAAGCACGAAGTATGTGGCGAGCGTGGCCAAGTTGCGTACGTCGATGAAGGACTCCACAAGGGGCACCGTCCCCATCGTCCAGTCACAACACAAATTACACGGAAACAGAAGCAACCAAGCATTCAAACTTATCAGAAAATTGTACGACAACTGCCGAACTGGAGTCTCCGCCACTGAAGCTGGATTGTCAAATCTAACAAAATATATTAAATATTAATTATTAAATATTAAACCCTATTACCAAATTGTGCATGATTTAATAATTATTTTTCCCTAAGAAAAACTAACAAGATTCTATTCTACATTGTGCTATTTATATTTTGTGGGACGATGTGAGATTCGACTAATAATACTATCATGGGGCATTGTGAGACACATTCAAAATACTACTCTACCCTGGGGCACTGTCGTTATGTGTTTATAATATTATATACATTACAGTTTATTTTATCTCATGTTTCACCTAAAATAAGGCCATTTAATTCATTTGTTTACATTTTCATTTGTTTCGTTCAATATAGGGATTCTACATTTTCTATTATTATTATTATATTATCCTTTATGGGAATGGTGTGTCTGTCTGTATGTATGTCCGCCTGTCAATGATTATCAATGATGACCACACCAATTATCAATGGTTATCAATGATGATCACGATGATTTTCACTATTCTACAACGTTTAGCACGGTTTATTATTAATGATTATATTATTAATGGTACCTTGTGAAAACAGGGAGTTGGGAGCCCATGACATATAGACGGCCCAGAATGAGGACCATTACAATGGAGAGCAATGCCATCATCCTTGTACAGACAATGGAGAACCAAGGGGGCATGGAGCCCTTTCCCCGCAGCAACATGTGAACCGCCATTGAAAAATCATGGAATCTCAGCTGAAACATTTTTGAAGGGAAATTATAATAATAAACTATAAATAATAATTAATAATTTATAAATAAAGGGGCGTACCTTTTGTAAAACAAAAATTTCATAGACAGCACAAACACCAATCACCGTTATCCCTTGCTCTTTGCACAACATGGCCACCAACACAAGAGCCCCGAACAAAGTCATGAATCTCCAAGCTGAAATCAATTTTATTTGTTAATTGTTAATTGTTACACATTTTCAAACACGAATCTTAAATGTCCAATTAAATCTCACCTGTTCTGCTTTTCTTCTCCGTTGATCGGATATAAAGGCCAAATGCCAAAAGAAAAAATATAGAAGACAAACTCTCAGCTCGCCCAACAACTCCAGTTACCTGGACAAACAAAATAGCACAGTTTAGTTCGAACTGGAACGGTCTCAAGTCTCAACCAATCTACAATCTTCCACTCCCTTTAACTTACCGCTTCCGTGTGTATCGGGTGCACTGAGAAAAGCATTGCTGCTACGAAACTCCCCAACTCGTGTAAAAATTTATTGCACGTTCTGAAAAATTCGTAAACACAAAATCATTAACAAATTAAATCTTTAGAATATTTAATATTGCAATTATGTTCATTAGAATTATATAATTGGAATAATTTGAAATTTGAAACAAGGAAGTTTCGAGTTGAACATTTTTTTAATTTATACACATAAAGCTAAAATAAAGCATAAATGAAAAAAAAGATTTCAAAATGGCAACTATTCGTAATTGCTGTAAATAGGTAATTTCTATTTAAATAGAGCGAGACTTACATAAAATAAAGAATGGAAACTGTGATGTGAAGAATAACGTTTATGAAATGATAGCCCATAGGTTCCAGTCCATGCAGAGCATAATTCCATCGAAATGTCAGCACACAAAGCGGTCGATAAGATTTGTGACTTTGCTCCTGTCAATTTTTTAAGTAATTAACATTTAGTAATTAGACAAACATTTATATTTATTCTGTTGATAATTATTTCCCGTTGTTTCTACCTTTTGCATGGAAGTTCCCCAAAAGTCGTTGAAGAGAAGATTCTTCAGCGGGGTTTGGGGCCGAAGATCCCGATTGTCCCGAATTGCACTCACATCATCAAAGACGAATCCACACTGAAGACTATTGTAATAGCAGATTGAACATGTCAACACTATTATTATCATGTAAATACGCCGCAGGTGAGATTTCTGAAATTCACAACAATAAATTACAATTACACAACTACATCAAAATTATTAACATGATTTACTAAGGCTCTGTCTGTGACCTACCAATTCAAAGCAATTAAATTAAAAAACACTAATTATCAATTACATACATAATGAAATAATAGCATTATAGATTTCCAGCTAATTAAAAAATAATCATAAAATTAAAGAGTTAACATTAAATCCCAATACACAATGAAATGAGCATTACATTAACTCGAATTCGACGGAAAATGAGAACAAAGACAATTATAGTACAATTATAGTACAATTATAGTACAATTATAGCAAATCAAGAAACAATAACAAATCCCGAAAGCCAAATGCACTTTTAAGTTGCAAAACAATTTTTAAATTAAATGTTGATATTAAAAAACTCAAGCAAATAAGGAAGAACAGAAGAAAATGTAATATTTTAATCTGCAAAAACTTACAGCAGTCGAAGACATGTTGGCAAAGGGAATTATCACGTCATTCAGGCAACCAAACCAGGAAACGTTTATTTGCTGGACAAAGGCCTGGCCTTTTGCATTCCACTAAATGCTCTGAAAATACAAAAAAAACAAGTTAAAATATTTTTACAACAATTAGTAGATTACGATTATATACTTATTGTCCTCAATAAATAAATATTTTGAAAAAAAATGATTTCAAATCCAATTATTTTTTACTTTATGAATTATTCTCGTCATTAAGCATTTTTTAATTATTTGTAAATCTGACTTAACCTATCATATCTATTCAATCAAAAATTTTCAACTGCAAAACAAATTGTAGAATTACTGAAATAGTTCGAAAGGACTGGTCAGTGTTTAGTGCTTCCTTCTCTATAGATTGTCACTAGTCACTACTAGGGCTGTTAAATCCGCCATAAAATTCTCAAATGCGGATTTAAATCCGTTTTTTTACATATTTTATTCTTATTAAAAAAGATAATTTCTATAAAAATTTCGTTTTAAAAAT
>JAQFYC010006112.1:0-12834 GCA_034694165.1 Tomocerus mixtus | reverse complement strand
AGTAATAAGACAGTCAAAGAGACAGCGACTCTCGAACTCAGTTTTGTCAATTCCCATTTACAGTTACTTCGCGAGCAATTAGCGGAGTTAAATGGATGTCTGGAGGTATACCAAGGCCAAGGGTAAGTGTCAATTTGAATAACATCTTCCTAAACCTCTTTATTTAAGTACACGCTGACATTATACCGTAAATTTCTTATTGTACCCACATTAAATCATTTTTAAGAAAATTATACCACCACGTGTACCATCCCATAATAAAATAAAATAAAATAAAATCCCAGCAAACCAAACCAGTTCAGTTTTCAGTATAAAGTGCAAGTACATTAAATACATACAGTATAAGAAACATAAATGACATTTCGTTATTTACAATGCATATGAGTAGTAAGTAATTATAATTATTCTTAAATACACGACATAAACGTTAAATGTTTAAAGACCCTCTCATGGTGTTCTACTGCTTAAGACATAAAACTACATATAACCTGTCTCTAAAAATTTAATACTTAAAGAGAACCTGACATTATAGTGTGCATAAATTATTTAATGCGAATTTCTTTTCGTTTTTTGCACAATGTGTGCAAAATCCTTTGATTTTTTAGTATTTAATTTACTTTACTTACACACATTCTATGTACATATTATAGCTTACAGTATTTTACAACTTAAAGTGCATTTCTATTGTGTACGGTAATAAACAGTATAAACTCGTGTAGGATTCCCTGGATTGCAATAAACAGTTATTGTCTAGTCGAGTCGACTTTCATAAGTTTATTGTTTTAAGTATTTATGTGTAATGCAGTACAAAATGCAATGTTATGTTTATGGTTTATATTTCTGCTCTATGAAATGGAATCCTGAAGAAAAACTACAATGCATAGCTTCACGTAATAGTAAATTGTAAGACAGACTGCTAATATATATAAATGTCAATGTTACGGGTGCCATTGACAATTGACACGAAGCCAAGCCAAGTATAGCGATGACAAAATAAAATATCATGCCGCACATGCACAAAGCAACAATAAAAATCTGTCTGAACCCAATTAACTATTAACTGCAACTTTAGCTCACGTCAACACTACATTCTATTATTATTATTATTGCATTGCATTTCACACGCTTAACAATAAAAATACTTTTTTGTACATTATAACAGGACAGTACAGTCACAGTAATGTCAATTGTTAGAAGATAAACAACATTATAATGTACTCTGTCAAGTCCCTTATAGTCATTCATATAGAAGTACATAAAAAGTCAAATCGTTTTGCAAATATGTAACAGCATGAAAGTAATAGCTAGTAATTAGCATAAACTTTAAGTTAATTATTGCAAAATAATGACAATGAGAATGAGACAGTATTTCTGGTTGAGTTATTTTATGCTGTAGAATTTCATACATAAAATTAGAGATGGGAATCTTGATTTGAGATAAAATTTAACTTAAAAGTTCGAGATGAATTAATATCAAGACCAAAAAGTTATGGAGATGAGCAAAAAGTTATAAAATCTACAATTTTCTTATTTTTAATTTATTTGTGCAAAAATTGCAATTTTTAGACAGGGGATCAACATTTCTGGAACTATTTAACCATATTAACCATTTAAATGCATAGAAATCGAACCCAGACGATATTGCGACCATTTATTGAAAAAATTTCGAATCAGTTCGAATCGATCCCCTGTCTATTATAATTTCTAATGCTCTCTATAAATAAACCTCTTCATATAGCATTTAAAAGTGTATCTATTTTACAAAGTTAAAGGACAAAGGCGAATTCCAGACAGAAATAGCAGTGACTGCAATTTACAATCATTAAATTCTAAATACAGATGCAGATACCCTTCATGCTTAATTAATTCACAAACAAACACGATGACGCAATAGTAGATCATTTATAACTTCTCTTGACATTACACAATACACAATGACTTCCTCAACTAATCTTGATCTATATCTCCAAAGTCTAAATAAATAACTGTAGCACAAGCACGGTAGTACAGATAGATTTGTCTGTCTGTCTGTCCTGTCATTACATTTTACATATTTCACCCACATCACGTCACTTTATTGTAATTCTAAATGAATGTCGACTGTTCATTAGTAGTAACCCTATATTATAAGGATTTAAACGCCTAGGCGATGCGATATACACAAAGACTTGCTCACATAGCGTGCAAGGATACATTAAGCGAAATGATAAATGGTTCGGCCTAAAATAGCAAACTGTAATTATAATATTATCCCAAATTCAATATATACGATAAGAAGGTTATAGAAATGTAAATAATTTTTCAAAAATTAGCTACAAACT
The DNA here is from genome assembly GCA_034694165.1 of Tomocerus mixtus. Classification (NCBI taxonomy): domain Eukaryota; kingdom Metazoa; phylum Arthropoda; class Collembola; order Entomobryomorpha; family Tomoceridae; genus Tomocerus; species Tomocerus mixtus. The sequence goes on along the minus strand of JAQFYC010006112.1, from coordinate 10,513 downwards.
TTAATTTTCATTAGCTAGTAATTTTTTTCTGATCCACGATTTTGCGTAGCTTAAGGTCTATTTCAAAATTTTAACTTTAACAAATTAATAAATGTATTACAGATAGCTTTGCCAAATGGACCGCCATTTAGGAAACATGGCCAGTTTTCGAATTTTAACTGATCTAGATTTGATGAATTAGAAAAACCATTTTACTATTAATTGCAAAAATATTTCTAAATCCCAAATTTTCATATTTGGACGCAGAATTTAATTAAAGACTTATTTAAGATTATTATTATAATTAGTATTGCATAGGTGTATATTTAGCATGTAGGTATGTTAATATTACATATTCAAAAATAAAGATCAATAATTAAATTCACTTTTAAATTATTTTTCCTCATTTGCACGCAGATTTAAATGAAAAAGTATTTAAAAATATTAATATTAAGTAATTGTTGATACATCAATCCTCTGACTGTACAGCTAAAATTTGTAAATCCTTACGTTAAAGTATATGTGTTCCAAATAATAATTTGTCAAAGTTAAAAAGTATTAGTAGTATCCCCATTTTTGATTTTCATCCTTTTTGCAAGATTATGCAATACTATTATTACATAGGAGATTCTATTGCAGAATGTATATGTATCTCTGTAATAATATAACATTTAACCTTTCAGCTTGAATTGATTTAAAGGATTAGTTATTTGCATTTTGTATTGTATTGATGTATCTAACTAAAGGAGGAAGGTCAATTGAAGTTCCATGTCACCCAATTTGCATAAGAATGGCATTAGCTGTGCGATACTCTGTCTCTCTGACTCTGTATGGGATAATTTGCAAAGAAAGGACATTCGTTCATTTACTGTACGTACTGTGTGTTTTATTTTGTCTTGCTCCCTCTACATCCTCTACATGATACATTGTTATATCTGTACATGCATAGAAAATACTTGAGTTTGGATCCTGTAGTGCAGACTGCAGACTAAATAATTAGGCAGGGAATTTATAATGCGTAGGTAGTAATAGTAGATAGGATAAAATTATAGTTTACGATCCTATATAGAAAATACCTAAGTATTTGAATGATATAATGTAAATAGAGATTATGATTCACAAATCACAACATTGAGATGCTAACTATTTAAATGCAAACAAAGCAAAGGCAAAGGCGAGATGATTTGCATTGTCTACCTTAAAAGTAGTCGAAAGCCTTTCTAACGGTAGTAAGTGTGTAAAGTGTAAAGACACCGTAAATATAATGAAATACATACTTATGTGTACATAAAGGGAGGACAGACATCCTTGTGCTTTGTTGTTCTTGTTCAACAGAATTATGTATTCAACATCCACGTGTATGTATTATGTATTTCCTTTACGTTACAGTGTTGTTGATTGTTTACTCTTGTAATAATATCCGTATCTCATCCTCCCTCGCTTAAAACTCACTCACTCCACCTTTTTAGCAACCAACACAACGGAACACAATGGAAACTTATATTGCTATGTAAGTATAAGTATAGACGGAATCTGTCTATACATAACATAACATAATAGCAACATCTTTAAAACCAAACCAGAACACACTCACTTCTGTACATTTTACATTTTACATTTTACATTCAGATCTGAATCTTTATGTTGTTTATTCAGAATCTTTATCTTTTTTATATTTATTACTGTATCTCTTAAGAATTCCCATGCTTCCTTTTCTATTTCTATGTAGCGTTATACCTACTATATAACATTACATAAAGAACTTCCATAAAGTGTAAGAAAAACATATTACTTTCTTGCACATAAATAAAGTAGAGAACAATGCATCGCATTCAGTCGGAAGGAACGAAAGGAAAAATCTGTCGAATCGGAAAGCAATCAAAAAAGGAGGATCCACCCATGTTACGTATTTATTTATGTACATATATTATCTACGTAAACCTTCCTTATTCATTTAACTTACTTATATAAGTAAGAAATTAAATAAAGATAGTAATTGTGTGTCTATATACGTATTTAGTAAGGGTTTGTATTTAAATAAAGCAAGGGAATGCGGTTTGGTTCAAGATTTATCTTTATTGACCAGGTGCACCATATTTTCTGATTGTGTTGTGTTCTACTGTTTACCAATTTACCGTTTAAGGTAATTTTTTTCAATTCTGTTTAGATAGGAGATAATTACTTCCAAGGAAATGAAAAAGGGAAGGTGTTATATGCAAAGCAAAGCGAGCCAATTAGTATCTCGAATCATCCATTGTCTTTTCTTGACTTTGACTCTAAATGCGGCCAGGCCAGAACTGTATTTTACTCTGTACACTTACAGAAGTAAGGCACACGCCTTTTTTGTACATATACTTACATACTTAGGTATATTATGTATAAGTATATATTAAGAAATGGAATATCATGTTTTTCCTCTAATACAATTACGTAATAGTGTTAAACATGCAAATTTCGATATTAACGACGCTGATTTGCCAACTTATTTATGAGTTAGGTCTTATTAGGTGTATAAACGGTAAAATTAATTATTAGTTCTGTAATTTTGGGCTTTCCCAATAATTTTATTCGTATCGTTTTTATTATTAGTGTAAATAAACTAGACATAGATATACTTATTGCATTTATGGGTTATAGAAATTTAACGATTAGGTTTACTAATGTTTTAAAATGCTTCAAATTGGATCGACAGTGACTGTGACAATAAAAGCCAATGCTTATTGAATTTGTAGTATTCAAGAATTCAAAACTTAAAGAGGAGCTTAATTTTATCTGAATCTCTTTTACTCAAATAGAATTAAATTAATTTGCATATTTATATTTTCAATCGCTAAAATTAATTTATATGAAATAAATCTGTAATTATGTAATTATTCACTTAAACATTTTATATTTGAATATAAATTTCAAAATTTTATTATTCAAATAAATACACTAATATATTTTGCTAGAAAAGGTGCTACAGATAGCATGCTTACATGTTGTTATTTAGCCATTGCGAATGCAACCTTAATAATTTCTTTAAAATGTTAATTGCAATTTTGTAACTAAAATGTTCAGCAGACACTCTAAATATTTTACTTTACGATTTATCCTTTATGTTAAATCTCCATTAGTATTTTCAATTTTCCTTATAGAATTTATGTCATGTCAGCGTCAGCACGTATATAATAAAATAATTGTAATAAATCTGTACTGTACTGTAACTGTTCTATTAATATTAATGTATTATTATTAAATAAGTAGTCTAAGTAAAGTTATCATTATATGTTAAGAGTGTTCTACACAGGTAGATACTTATCGTTACTGTAAAACACCAAATATTTGTAAACAAAACATGATTTTTGTTGTTTTTGTAATTTTTAATATGTCTAAGTGTGTTATTTCCACTTTGTATGTAAGTAAGCAAGCAAGACACTCTACCCTTACCTCCTTTTAGTAAATACATACGTACCAATTAGAGATTTGACTTTTATCATTCTATAAATCTGATAAAATTGAAGTAAAGTGATATCTATTAGTCTAGGCCTTAGAAACAGTACCATTTTTTATTTATTTATTAATGTCTTATATGAGGCAAGGAGTTAAGTGATAAAAGTATATAATATACATAAGTACGTACTGTGTATTGTATTGTATAGGTGTAGTGTAGTACAGTTTGAAAAATATACCGTCGTAAATTTCACACGAGTAGACATGACATGACTTTATTAGTAATTTGCCTCTTTATGCTTTATAGTTGACTTATCTTGTATATAAATTGGATCCAGTGAAAATTATCTCTATCTCTATGCATTACTACACATAAGACACAAATACAAACAAGTTACAAAGGTACTTGCCATAGGATACTCATGTACAACTTATTTACAACAAGAAATACATTAGATACATTACAGCAGACCTACTGCAAAGGGTTAATGTTGTTTTGCTTGTAGTAATTTTCAAATGTTCATAAGTTCATACTTATACATTTAGGATTATGCGTAGGGACAAATTATGTGTAAGGAATTTCTAAAGCCGCTACTGTACTCGTAGTAATGTAAAAAGATTTTGTTCAGTGAATCGGTGAATGAATAACATAAACACAAGACAAGAGATGGATGGATGCTGTTGGCTGAATTCACTCCAGACTTTGAAGTTTTATAGTTTGAACTGAACCTTGACAGCAAATCTGCTGCCAATTTTAGTTGTTCTCCGTAACGTAGTGAAATGTAGTGAAACAATGTAACTAAACGAACGTTAGTGTTTATAATTCATTCATTTTGTTACAGTTTTCATTAAACTTGTAGGAATTTTTGTCGTTTACAATAAATTTGATATTTGAAACAAAAATTGAGTTTATGGAATGTTGCTTAAATAGTAATGTAGAGGAGCTAGCTTTTGTAAGACATTGATATTTATACATAGGTAAGCCATTGCACGATTAGTTTACATACAACTTGTACTTGTTATAATTAGGCATTTAAGTACTACGTTTACATTTTATCACATTAAGCTACCAGTTTTTAAAAATTTCAAATATGACAAAATATTCTACTTGATTTTAATAGATTATGTATATTCCTCAATGTCAATTTCTACATAAATAGTTAAAATTAACATGATATTTAACATATTCGGTAGCAATTAACATTTTGTAACTTTAAAATTACATTGTATCATCCTGTTGTCTCAAAAACATCTGCAATTTGGACAAAATCATCAAAATATTAACAGGAACTCTTAAAAGTGTATCTCTCCCTTTGAAATTGTCTTTTGAAAGAAATTTTGAATATAGATCATTATTTTTTGTAAATGTATCACTTGTGAGATACGCGTTCCTTTCCTTCACTTTGTAACTTTGTTCACTAAAAGTGAGGTATTATTATTAACAGCTAAAAACGTGTCTACTGTCTAGCCTCTATTCTAAATGCAAGTTAAGGAGAAGAATGTATTTAGAATGTGGAATGTATGTACACACCTGATTATAAGATCTCACATCACATCACATCCCAAATTGACTTCTGCTCCTGTTACTGTTCTGTTATTTGTACTTACATACTAAATTGCATGTAGATTACGTTTACGTATCTACATATGCTGAACTTACAACTTACAACTTACGTTTAGGCTACCAAAGCCAAAAGCTTTTAGCGTTTCCGCACTATAAACTCCATCAGACACGTAATGCAGCCAAAACTGCGCTAAAGAAATATTCTACACAAAAGATCACAATAGGTTTTGTATTTGCTATTTAGTATCCACTATCTACTTAAAGAAAGATCCCATTGTACTCCTACAATATGCGGAAACTATTCCATTCCATTCTAATCTTTTAGACTAATTGCATACTGCCGAGTACTGCCTACTCAAGATAATTGTTCTTAATCGATATAATTCTCTTATTTATGTATGTATACCATTAAGAATAATCGTGGTAGGTCTATTTAACACTCTTTAACACTATTGTATTGCACTTTGTGGAAATAATTGCATCAAAAACGTTTAATTTTAGGAAAACAAATTATATCACCTAACTGGGTCATTTCACATGCATAAGACTAATTAAAGTTAACAAAAAGTGAATTAATATACAAGAAAATTTATTCTGCAGGAAGAATCTGTGGGATTCGATGATACTTTAACTAACAATGTGAAATCTGACAATTTTGGGAAGGTATTAATTAAATTAGCAATAAAATTTAAGCATCTTTTGTGTATTATTGAACATGCAGAGTAAACTTAATTTAAAAACGTGTCTTTTGCTGCAAACGAAGCAAATGAAAGATAAAGTGAAGAGAAAAATGGATCAGAATCAGAATTTCGTTGTAAAATGCGTTGGTATAGTCCTTCTACGTTATATTTTAACATACAGTTTTCGTGCGTCATGCCAGAGATTCAAATAACGGAATTTTGTTCACAATTCTATGTAACTCTTCCCTATATACTTTAATGGTGTAAAGGAAAAGTGATGAAAAAGATAGAATGAGAGATGTGGCGAAGAAGAATCTTTTTAATTTCAGATAAAGATCCAAATTAATAAATTCGTTTCTTCTTTCTCTTATTATAGTTTTAATAATAAATATATAAACTATAGTTAAATTTTATACGCTTCACAAACGAAATTGACAATGAAATCCCTATATAATGCTTTTTGTACTGTACTGTACTGAACTGAACTCTCCTACAATATTTTACCATTTACCATTTACAGTTTCTCCTCCTCCCATCCCAACAAAAAAAAGAAAAGTAAAAAGTGTAGTGGCACTAAAATATTTCGCGTGTGCAATAAAATTAGTGCGTAATTTTAATTTGAGATTATTCTTTGATTATTTTTGCAGACAAGATGCAAGTTTGCCAATGGTCCCCTTAGGACTGAAAGAGACGAGAGATATCGACTTCCGTGAACAATTCAAGGTAAGCTGCGTTGTGACTAAAAACAATTTGAAACTCTTCTATAAATAGAAACATTTATATTTAAATTAACCATCATGGAATGTGCCAGTGTCACACCTATTTATCTCTAATGACCATTTATAAATGTCTAACTGCTTTGCTTGCTATTGTAGTTAATTGTGCTTCGTCTATTTACTAAATTGCCTTCTGTCTCAATTAATTGACTTTATATTCAGCCCTTCTTATCTATTTATTATTGGCGAGGTGACCAATTAATAATTTCTCTATGCAATGTGTATGTAAAAGTGTAAATAATTTTTCTTACCTCCGCATACTTTGCATTTTACGCAAGCAGTAGGTAGTCCAATTGTACCGTACATACAAATCTCTAATATGAAAGTGTCATAGAAGATTAATTATGAAGATAGCATTTTACTTATCGTTAAAGCTTTTAGAGTGGTTAAAAAGCTAAAATATATCATTCAAGGGATCAGACAAGCCAAAGATCTAATAATTCATTCTTAAAGTAAAAATATAGATAATGCAGTAAATAAAATCTGGTGTATTAGTTCACAATTAACTTAAATTAATGCCTTTCCATTACTTAATATAGTATTAGGGTTGTAGAATTTTAAAAGAGTTCCTTTGTCCATATTATATTTTTTTATTTGCCAAAACTTCTTCTACGTATAATTATGGTGTCCAATTTAAATCTACTTTAACCATACATTTGAATTTAACCTTAATTATCGTTAAATGACGATTTTCTACTGTAAAACGAAAATATTAATACAAATAAATGGTAAATTGTACTTTGTTTTTGATTCTATATGCGAAATTGTAACATTGGAACTGTTTAGGAAGCAATTGTATGTATAAACTACATACAATTACAAACATATACTAATTATTATACGTTTAACAAAGTGAACAAATTAGTAATTTAAATGTATCAATTCTTATTCCAATTATTCCTATTATTACTAACTTCCTCTTTTCTCTTTGTGGTATTGCTGTACTTAAAAACACGTAAACAATGCCGTGAATCCATTATTAAGTGTAAATGTAATCAAAAACTACTAAATATTATTATTAGCCAATTAAGTACCTAAATATGCTGAAAATAGTAAAAAAGATTATTTCTCCTTCGTTTCCTTTAACATACAAAATTACTACGTGTTAATTACTAATTATCATTCTGGTACCAGATTCTCAACTAGGTAGCAAAATTGCGATATCGCAATTTGTACCGGTTGCTAAGAAAATTAAAATTCAAAATTCCTAGCAACACGTACTAATTGCGATATCGCAATTTTGCTACCGAGTTGAGAATCTGCCTCCTGCAGAGCACCTCGTATACAATAAAATTCAAACTATTTATGTTATTTATAACAATCTTGTAAATTTGCAAAATCAATGTGCGAATATGTAACACTGGAATGTTTGTAGCCAAAAAGTGCAATTAAAAGACACGCATAGCTACATAAGCTATGTACATATAATATTCTCTTTTTATTGTACTGTAACTCTGCACGTGTATAAAATTCTATAGAATGAATTTCTATTTATGTAAATTACTTATATATATTAGTATTATAGGTTTATATATAAGTTTACGTAAGTGAATGCGGTTTCAGACAATTCAACAATTAGAAAACTGTACCAGAGCAAAGCGGTACTAATGCTAATGAAATTAATTATGTAATTTTCTGTTGGTCTGTAGGACTTGCCGAGTCAATCAGTCAGTCAGTCAGTGTTCTGTTCATTTAAATTCGCACTAAAGCATTTTAGACCTTTAAACACGTTTGTAATGTAATCTAATGCATTTTAATACCCTATAGGTTTACAGACTCAGGTATTTAGTATATAAATTTCTGTATCTATATAAGTATGTAATAGTTCTGAAGAAATGTAAGTAAACAGTACAATTGCACTACAGTTCTTTTCTACAAAGGGAACAATAGGATAGAATAGAATTTAACAGACGTGAATTGGATTGGATTAACAAAGGAATAAGGATTCGTAGAATCCAAATCATTACAAAAAGATCCGTGTGCCGAGTGCTGAGCCTTCTTTTCTGCTTCTTTAGACTTCTGTATGTGAAATTCAATTTAAGAGTGTACGAGTGCACTTGTTCTTGTTCCTGCAACATTTATTTAATAACTTTCAAAGTTTTAACCATTTTAAACTACAGCAATCATCTATCTCTACGTTTATGTACGTAAGAAAGAACTGTACCCCGCATCTTATCTTTACCTCACATCACTTCCGTATTATGTTTTTGTGATCTTGCACACGATACACACTACACAATGCAAATCTCAAATTCTAAAGCCACTACTACACTACAGACACAGACAGACAATATTATAGAGTGCGAAAACTTTTTGCCTGTTTATAATTTAGCCATTTAGCCATTTAACCATTTAAGCTTCGAATTATATGAATATAGGTAACTTTAATATAATTTATACGTGCCTATACATTCTATAAAGACTGTTATAACACTTACTACTGAAAAATGGATAGAGAAACTCAAGTTATAATTTTTAGCTGTTAATTTAGATTACATTTTTCGCTAATTGTTAATACTTACAAAGTATATTGTTCCTAATACTAATTCATATCCTGATCTTATCTAATCTGCAAAAGTTATCTGTATCATTATGATTATTAGCTACTATCATTCTTAAAACTACTCTAATTGTAAAAATTCTAGTTTATATCGCGTTCAAGAATCTCTAATCCTATTCTGTGCACAAATACTCACAATTTATAACTATATTCCTGTAGCTTAGTGCAAAATTTTTACATTTACGTATAATGTACAGTATTCTCCTCATTAATCCATGAAAATACAAAAAATAAGTACAAGACTCGTTAAAAGTTGTATGTAAGTTGTAGTTATAATTTTGTATGGGTAATGTGTTAAGAAAAAATGTTTTCGTAAGCCTACATGCTCACGTAAAGCTCATCTTTTCATGTAATGACATTTTTACAGTTAGAAATAGCTACTTGCGTCTATTAATCAGCTATTCAGTATTTACAATTTACAGTAATTGTGTGTGTAGTTCAATTTTCAATTTGCATGAAAATTCAGTTCAAATCAATAAACTTGCCAATTTTTTCGCGAATTTGCTACTGCTTCTTGCTTCTGCAGTATCTAACATTAATGCAGTTCCCCTTCCGTTAGAAAATCAATGCGTTACCTTTATTTTATTTTATTTTATAGCTAATGATTGGCCTGGCCTACCAGGATGTTTATTTTTTACACACAGTTCTTACTTAGGATCCTGCCAAGCACAGCACAGAGCACAGCAAGCCAATAAAATAGCTTTACTTATTTAATTTTGAACATTTGCCCATTTGAACATTTGTGGGCAGGTACCTCTTACATACTTATTCGCTCTAATTAAACTAATCTCTTAACTGCTTCTTCTTTTTGGCAGATCTTCAAATAAAGTAACCGCATTAGCAATTTAGAGGCATTTATCCCCTTTTAGAGTACCTTATTGCTTCCTAAGTATACAATTAGCAACTATAATCTGTAGGGTATGCAAATTTAAAATTTTTACTGCAAATTGAATCAGTTCAGCTCTCAGTTCAGTTTTGCTAAAGCATGCAGCTTAATGCAGGTGTATGCAAGTGTTGCATGAAATGGTAATGCTCCTTGCTTCCTTAATCTATAAATTACATAGTATTTATGTATTCTTATGAGATTAGGATTAAGAGAGATTTTATTTGGCTTGGCCCGACAAAGAAAAGGAAGTTGGAACGTTCAATAATTTTCTTATCAATAATTAATGGCAATTTGAAATGCAGTGTACTGCACTGCCTTGAATAGAACTGATTTTATTATACTTACTGCTGTTGCAGTTATCTTTTCAAATTTGAATTGTTTCTTTATTTATGGAATCTTTTGCTGTAGAATTTTTATAACTGGATCACGGATACAGTCAGCGCATAAATTCTCTGAAACTTAAACCATTACAACCTATTTGTATAATTTAGAATATAGATAATCTCCTATTGATTATATGTTGTCGGTGTATAAGTATTTGTGGGGGTCTCTGCAAAACTCCTTTGATATATAGGGGAATTCCTTATATCCATTAACATGTAGATGTCTTAAAAAACCAAAGAAAGAGTTCTCTAC